>CANYBF011322361.1:0-19048 GCA_948192965.1 Dalechampia spathulata | reverse complement strand
TACCCCTTTTTCAAGCTTAAAATGCATTTCTGATTATCATACTCACTATTCTATACCATAATCACATTATAAACATAGAAATTTCATCATAACATTAATTTATAAATGCACATAAGTTCACGTAATGCAGGATGTGACATGCTATGTTTCAAATAGAGTTCATTTAAGACCTATTTTTAATAAAACTCCTTATGAGCTATGGAATGGTAGAAAACCAAGAATTTCTTACTTTAGAGTATTTGGTTGCAAGTGCTACATTTTAAATATCAAGGATAATCTTGGAAAATTTGATCTTAAAACGGATCAAGGTTTATTTCTTGGATATGCAACATCTAGTAAATCATATAGGATTTTTAATAAAAGGTCTTTGGTTGTTGAAGAGTCAATGCACATGATTTTTGATGAAACTAACCCCCTTGGTCCAAGAAAGGATATTGTTGATAATGATATAGGTATTCTAATGGAACAAGGAAAGGAACATGAGAACCAACAAGAAATGATCCTAAGAGATATTGAAAATGAAGAAAGTAATGAGCTTCCTTTTTACCTTGTCACTACCAAAATCTCACATAATTCTCCTAAAGATTAGTATCTCCTAAAAGGCATTCTAAGGAGCAAATTATAGGTGAAACATTAAAAGCGGTAACTATTCATTCCTATTTTGAAGACATTCATAATAATTTTGCATTTATATCTCAAATAGAACCAAAGCACATTAGTGAAGCCTTAAATGATGACAATTGGGTTATTGCTATGCAAGAAGAACTTAATCAATTTAAAAGAAACAAAGTGTGGACCTTAGTACCTAAACCTAGGAATGCTTCTGTCATTTGAACTAGATGGTGTTTAGAAATAAGCTAGATGAGGATGGTGCTATAACTAGAAATAAGGCTTGATTAATGGCATAAGGATATAGTCAAGAAGAAGGTATAGACTATGATGAAACCTTTGCACTTGTTACTAAGGATGTTTGAATTTCAAACTATTTCAAATGGATGTTAAAAGTGTATTTCTAAATGGTTTTATTGAAGAAGTGTATGTTGAACAACCCTTTCTTTTAAAGATTTTAACTTTCCAAATCATGTTTTCAAATTTAGCAAAGCCTTGTATGGACTTAAACAAGCTCCTAGAGCATGGTATGATAGGTTGAGCTCATTTTTGATTGATCATAATTTTAAAAAAGGCAAGGTAGATACCACACTCATTATTAAGAACTATAAACATGACATTTTGTTTGTGCAAATTTATATTAATGATATTATATTTGATGCTACTAATGAAGAGTTGTGCAAAGAATTCTCTAAGTGTATACAGGTAGAATTTGAGATGAGCATGATGAGGGAATTGAAGTATTTCTTAGGACTTCAAGTCAAGCAATGTAAAGATGGAATCTTCATCAACCAAATCAAGTACACTCAAGAGATTTTGAAGAAATTTGGAATGGATGATGCTAAAGCAAGAAAAACACCTATGAGCACTACAACCAAGCTTTCATTGGATGAAATTAGCAAGCAAATAGATTAAAAGAATATAGAGGTATGATAGGTAGTTTACACTATCTAACTACTTCTAGGCCTAATATCATGTTTACTGTGTGTATGTGTGCTCATTTTCAAGCATCACCTAGGGAATCTTACTTGAGTGCTGTGAAACATTTTTTCAAATGCTTGATTGGTACTGTGCATTATAGCTTGTGGTATCCTAAAGGTGTTTCATTTAACTTGATTGCTTTTTCTGATGCTTACTTTGCTTGAAATGTGTTAGATAAGAAAAGTACATGTCATTTCTTAGGAAATTATTTGGTTTCTTAGTTTAGCAAGAAGAAAAATTGTGTTTCTTTATTAACTACTGAAGCTAAGTATATATCTGATGGTTGTTATTATGCTCAAATGTTATGGATCCAATAATAATTGAGAGATTATAATGTTTGTATGTCATGTACGTCTATCAAATGTAATAATACTAGTGCCATAAATTTGTCTAAGAATCTTATACAATATTCTAGGAGCAAGCATATAGACATTAGGCATCATTTCTTGCATGATAATGTGCAAAAAGGGAAGGTTGTATTGGAATTCATTGATACAACTCATGAACTTGCATATATTTTCATAAAACCCCTATGTGAAGAACATTTAAACTTCATTAAACATGAGTTAAGGATGATATATGGATCATTTTTAAAGTAGGGATGAATTTTGGATTCTAGGAATTTCAGGAAAGATCTCAAAATCCTCCTTAAAATTCTATTTTTAGTGCCTATACAGTTGTACGTGTTCTGGTATGCCCGTATGGTTTTCTAAATCAAAATTCCATTTTTTGCTAAATGCTTAGTGCACCCGTACGTTCAATAAGAAAAATTTTAAAAGGCTTTATATGGTCATATGGTTCCTAGTACACTCGTACACTTAAAACTTAAAAATTCCAAATTTTACCGAAGCGATTGTATAGTCGTACAGCAAAGTTGGTACGCCCTTACATATGTAAGATATAAGATTGATATGGTTGTATGAGAACCTATACACCCATACGTGACATATTTCTTCAAAAATTTCAAATTTTTATGAGCCGATACGGCCGTACAAGAACCAATACGCTCGTACGTGACTCAAAACCCCAATTTTAACCTAATTTTTTCAGTTTGCTCTCACTTTTCTCTACTGTCATAGATACTATTTTTTCAATTTCTCACCCAAATCTCACCTAAATCACCTCAAATCAGTCTTAAATCACTTGAAAATTCATTCCCCTTCAATCTACTCTTAATTTTTGGTCTATAGAGCTCAAAATCTTAGGTTTTCATTTTATTTTTCACTATTTTTCTCAATTTTTTGATTTTGCTATATTTTATGATTTTTTGCTATTTTTAATCATTTTTTAAGCTAGGTTCTTTAGAGTTTATTGTTCCAAATTATCATATTATGTTGTGCATCAAATTTAATTATCAAAAAATTCTATTTTTCTAAAAAATTCTTTATTTATTTTGTGAAATGACTTCTCATAGTACATGTGGTGGCTCTTCGTCTTGAGGTTGAGACAAGGGTAAACGTGTACAGTTGGACAGTGACCCTTCTCCTCAACTTAATTTCACTATTTTTGGGTCCCAACAGGTGATTTTGAATGAGAAAACTTTCACTTATTCTCGTTTTGCATGCGTAGCCACTCTACACAAAGTCAAACTTAAGGCTGACATTAGATATTTCTTGACTAATGTTAGTTGGTTTAATTTCACTTTTTTAGATAATCATTTTATTCAATCTATTGCTTTTGATTTTTTACAGACATTTAAACTCAATATGTACCACACTTGCACTTTCAAACTCTGTCATAAAAACTTCAGACTCATTAAAACTGAGTTTGATTGTATTTTTAATTTTCCTACTAATGGCATTGCTAATGCTAAATCCATTAATTTTGACCGTAATGCTTTCTGGAAGGAGATCACACTCGATACTCCTTTCCATCCTTTGAGGCTGAAAGCCTCTTGTCTAAAATCCCCTGCTCTCTTCTACTGTCATCACCTGATCACCTATCTTATCTTCAGGCGATCAAAGTTGAATGATACTGTTACTAGCACTAACCTAATCTTTCTTCACTCGATGGTCACAGGTAGCCCCATTCAGTCCAGTCGCTAGCCACAAGACCAATTCAATGATACTGGTAGATTAAAATTGCCAGGTCATACTATTATATTTAGTCATACTATTTCCAACTATTTCTCCTAACCCTGGACTTACTAATCTTAACCTTGATTTGTCTTTCATTCAGCACTCCATGCTCAGTGAGGTGAACCGCATCGATGAGTACTCTATTCATACAGAGTACATCAAACGAAGCTTGGAGCACTTGTTAGCATTGGGGTTTCCCAATAACATTGTGGTGCTGTATGGTACCAAGGCTGTTGAGATCTATAAGCACATGTAGGTGCCTATTCTAGAGGGCATAGAGTATACAGAGGATGACACTTCTCCTGACCTCCAAGCCCATACTGATTCCCTTTATGATGATATCAGACACCATGTGGCCCTGAGCCACAAATGCCAGAGACAGTCTGAGGGTGGATCCTCTTCTGGTGCTCCTTCTGATACTGTTGCTCCTTCCACTGCCGCTGATCCTACTACTGCTACTACCCTATCTCTTGTTGATCTGATTACATAGTAGTTCGCGGTGCTCAATACATAACTTGATGGATTTGAGCATCATTTTGATAGTTTTGATTAGTTTTTTGATTCTGTAGATCAGCGACTTCTTTAGCACACATAAGAGTTTCAAGATTTCTAAGCTACCACTACTACCACTCTTGAGTTTATCAGCACCCTATTACACCCATTTATCCCTCCTCATTCACCTTCATGATTGTTTTTGATATTGATAAAGGGGGAGATGTTTGTATGAAAGGGTTAATTGTAGCAAAGAATTGGTGAGGAAAAAACTAGCTTACCACTTCAATAGCTTAAAGGCATTATATTATTATCCTTTCTCTTATGCAAAGGCACATACCTCTCTTTCATAATACACATGAAATCTTATCTGCTTCTTTGTGTGGTTGTACAAATTTATCCCTTTGCTTATAAGTCCCCTAGAGCCTTATTTATTGGCAATCAAAGGATGCACCTCCTATATTGAAGTTGAGAACTGAGGGGATTGGGGGATGTTGAGCTTCTCCATAACCTTATTCATGTTAAAACATAGATTTTTAATAGCTTTAGAAGGTTATACCTCTTTCCTTAAGTTATTCATATTAGTTAAAACCTTCTTCAAAGCATTGTCAATAATCTTTCCTAAAGAGACGACTAATGCAACCATGCCTTCCTTTAAAGTCTCATTAATAGATTGTTTAATTCTTATCATAAATTATTCATCAAAACCTCCTTCAATAATAGGTCATATTGGATCTGTATTCTAATATTTAGTTTGTGCCTCTAAGGACTCATTTCCTTGACTTGCTCTTAGAGATAATGATCTCTCATATTGTTCCATGATAATTGGAACATTGCCTTCCTATCCTATTACTATAAGAATAGCCTCTTGATCCTGAAATATGACTGCATCTTTACTTAAAGCATTTATTATTTTAGGAGCCACCTATCATAGTAGGTCCTACTGAACATGTAAAAATTATTGATGATAATTCTAGAAATTTGAGCTTTGAGCATGCCAAAGGATGTTTAGTTCCTCAAACTAATAATTATGTACTTGACTTCTTATCAATGATTGGAATTCTCTAGTGCCTTTTCATAAGTTGCTTGGACTTGATAGTAATAAGTGATTAAAATTTACTAGAAATTAATGAAAATGTGAGCTTTAGTCAAAAATAGTTTTTTTTGCATTAAAAGAACATCATTGTATACATAAGAATGAAGGTAAAATGATATTAATAAAAAAGAAATTTAAATTCGTTGGCTATTAGTCTAAGTGTTGGTTGGTCTTTTGGTATTTTTTTTGTTCTTGACTCCTTTTTTGTTATTATTTGATGGCTATTTATAAGAAACAACTTCTTTCCTTGAATTACATGTTTGAGAATTTTAAGCCACTTCCATTCCACTATCCCTCCATGTCCCTCCATGTTCAGCCTCAACTATTCAATTGCCTATCCCGTATTTCCTCACTTAACTACCAATTTAATTAACTAAATTAGTCAAAATTAATCCATTATTTATTTATTAGTTCTCAGCTGGTAATTAAGTTGATAAGCCAAAACAATTCAAGTAAAAACAAAAATATATTTCATATTATAAAAGAATCAATATCACTAAAGTCAGAATCTTGAGAGTTTTTTTAGAAATATATTTTTAAGAGATTTTTGAATGGGTTTTACAACAAAAATTGAAAGAAATAGAGAAATAAAGAAGATAATATATGTAATAAAAAATAGGAAATGATCATTTAAAATGAAAAGTTCTTGTTAAGAAAAGATGAGAAAAGAGTAAGAAAGAAGGATGTGAAGAGTGAAAATGAATAAAGATAAGATAATGAAAAATATTGAGAAGAATTGGTAAAAATAAAGAATAAAGGAAGAGAAATTGTAATTTTAAAGAAAACAAGCTAAAAATGAAAATAAAAAAAATGATTCAGAATTTTTGAAAAGTAAAAATCAGAAGTCTAGTATTTATATGAATACTCTTTATTTATAACATATATTGAGCTTCGATTTTCATGTCTAATCTTTAATTAAATTGAAATCTCTTCTCATTAATTGAGAATATTAAGTGTAGTTTTTTGGAAATTATTTGAGATCTTTTTAAAAAAAAATTAAGTAATTTGAGTTTTCTAAAAGTATATTTGGATTTGTGCTTATTTATATAAGATTAAATTTTTCCTATTAGTAAAATTAAATTTGATTTAACTTACATAACTTAATTGTATAATTAATATAAAATAAAATATAAATATATCTATCAAATAATTATCAATTTGATCATATATTCATATATGTAATAGTATTTAAATACATATATTTATATAAATAGTTATGATGTATATAAAATAAATAATACAGTGTTTTAATTAATATAAATATTAAATTAACATAATTTAAATTTTATTTAATTAAAATCACCATTTATTGGTTAAGTTAAAATTCAACTCAAACTCATTAATTTGAACAAATTTATGCTCAAACTCTAATAAATTCAGGTAGACTATAAGCTTCATTTATATGTGATGAATAAATATTAATTTCATTATAATGCTAACGGAATGTCATAACGAACAATTCTTAAAAAACTCTTATGTATATAAAATTTATTCATTTTAGAAGATCTCGTACAAGCTTAATAATAGATCATTCATTTTCCCAAGATTGAATTAAATCAAAAATTGCAAGATTTAGTTCTATTCTATAATAATGTTTGTATCAATATTTAGTATTATGATTAAGTTAAAGTATTATTTTTTCTTTTTAGAATATTCAATAACTTAATATTGATATATAATATAATATAATATAATATAAACAATTACTTTAACCATGTTTTAAGATTTAATTTTTAATATTTCATTTAATTTTTATTATTTTAAATTAAATAAGTTTTTAAAATATTAATTTTATTCAATACTTTCCAATTTTAAAATACTATATAAAACATCAATCATTAACAACCACTAACAACTAACATATAAGAGTTAATTATTATTAACATAATTATTTTATTAAGTAAAGCCATAATGACCATTTTCTTGAGGTTTTCTTAGTTTTTAGGGGAAAGAAAGAAAGTAGCAAATTTATCATTGTAATATACAAAATCTATAAAATAAAAATAATATTGAATTAGAAATTGAGTAACAAATGAATTTTGTTAATTTAAAGTAGGTTACAATCTCTAATATTAAAGTCATATAACAAAGAATTCTAATTCTCTGATTTAAATCTCAAAACAAGAACTTGATTTAAGGTCTTTTGTAGCTTAATCTTGAATTGAACTTGACTTTTGGAGAAGAACAAGATTTAAGTACTCTAGGGGCTTGATCTTGATGAACTTGATTTACGTCTTGATGGACTTGAAGAATGTCTTGAGGATCTTAAAGAACATCTTGAGGACTTAGGATTAGAAGAGCCTTGAGCCTTGAGTCTTGATAGCTTCTTATTGCTTCTAGCTTCTAGCTTCCAACTATATGATTTTCGAATGAGGGAGAGCTCTCCTATTTATAATGATATAGGGAAGATTCTAATAAAATTGCACCTCTATCACTTTGAAATGATTGAATTCCACTTGAATTCTATCAAGATAATTAGTATTTTATTTATTTATTTATTATTTTAATAATATTTATCTAATCATTAAAATAATTTAATTTTAGATAATAAATCAAATAATTTGATTTATTTATTTATCTTATTTGATTAAAATAATTATTTAATCTAATTATTTTATAGATCAAAAATATTTCTTTTCCATGCTAAATCTTTTTGCTTTTTTGTTTTTTGAAATTAGTATTAAAAATTAACTTTTTAATATAATTTGAAAATAATAAAATTGTAATTTATTCCAAATAGGAATTTGATGGCCTTGAATATTTAATTCAAATATGATAACAAAATTATAATCCTATTATGATTTGAATAAATGAACTTCAAAAATCATTAGGATTTGGAGTCTTAATCCTATTGCAATTGTTAATCCAAATATGAGTAAGATTTGGAAATTTCAATCATACCATGATTTGAATTAAATTCCCTTCTATGAATAGATACTAAAAGTAGCATAATTTTTCACACATTCATCAAGGAGGTAGTATGAATACTCCTCTTCCTCCTTTCAATATTTCTTCCAAGTGAATTTGTTCTTTTTTTCTTATGTCACAAGAAAGCTAACAATAAATTTACTTTTTTTTTTGTAGAATTGTCTCATCACACTTTCATTGAAGTCAAAAGCAATAAGGATGATTCTAATCAAAGCTTATACTGATGATAAGTAACGATCTTGCACTAAGATTTTGGAAAACAAGAATAACCAAATGCACTTGAATACAATTCTACATGTTCAAAGTTTTATCATTGAATGTTTTGCACCATCATGGCCTTCTCCTCTAGTGGTTCCATTTCTACCAACTTGGTCAAAAAAAAGTTTCCCATAAATTTATGAACTTAAACAAAGACATTATTAAGTTATCTTGTTTGCTTTTGAAGTCCCCTTTCAAGTCTTCAAAAAGTTCTCCCAACAACCTGTCCTTATTGAAAAAGTGCATTGCCATCAAAGAAGTCATAGCCATCCACTTTCAAGATTACCGATGAATTTTCTTATTCTCAGTGTTATTGGGAATGGCTCAAGTATATTCTTGCAGTAAACAAGTCATTACTCATACAAGCTTGAATTTATGATGTCATATTTACATCACTCTTTATTTATGAAAAGTTCGCTAACATCATGCAATACTTCTATGAGCACTAGAATTCATCAATAAACATTATCTTCCTACCTTTTAGAGAAGATTCAATTTCACTTTGGGACTTGTAATCATTAAGCAAAATTCTTATTTCAAGCACTTTCTATGATAAAGTCATACCTTTTATAGAAGAACTCATGGGTTCTGATGATGATAATGAATTTCTTCCAATAAGTTATCAATACTTGTTCCATGCTTATCACAGGCTTGTTAATAAACAATAACAAGTGAAGATTGATGATTAGATCAAGTTTTGGTTTCATGGAGCTATCAGATATATCGAGCCCCAAGACTTTGTAGCAATAGATCCCTTTTGGAGTTCAAAAAGTTGTAGCTTTTGCATCTTCTGCTGCTATTGAAATCTAATTATATCTAAATGATCAATCTAGATACGATGACCTTTCATAACCTATTATAGAGTCAATAATGATCTCAATCATAAGTAATAGAAAATCACGCTTTATGCAAGCATTATTGAGGTCATGAAAATCTATGCAAATTCAAAGTTGTCCATTCTTCTTTCTTATTAGAACAATATTTGAAATCCAAGTTGCATATTTGACTTGTTCAATGAAGCCAACATCAATCAACTTATTGAATTCAGCCTCAATTTATGGAATCAATTCTGGTTAAAACTTTCCTTAAAGTTTTTTGATCACCTTCACCCCCTTTTTGATTAATAGGTGATAAATTGTGACCTTAGAATCAAGTCCAGACATTTCCTTGTAAGACCATGTAAAGATATCATGAAACTTCAAGATAAGGTTTTTATAGTCTTGGGCATCTTCTTAAGCTAGATTTTCACTCAAGAAAATTGGCAAGGAGTATCATTGAACACTAAGTCAATATTCTTCAATTCATCAATTGTAGTCTTGTTCCCCTCTTCAAAAGCTGGTAGAGTTTTTTCTTCGCTTTCCTCGATCACTGAATCTTCTTTATCATCTTCAACTACACTAAGGTATAAAGAAGTGGTTATTTCATTTTCATAATATTAGCTAAATGTCAAGCCTATAACTACAGTTGTTTATTATTTAGCTATCAACATTTCACTAGCCTTGACCACCCATTGACTTTGATGCTTCATATGAGAAGGAAACTTGCTCTTTACCTCCGAGTAGTCCACTTGCAAAGGTGAATTCCTCTTGCTTTTCTTCCTTTTGCCTTTTGAAACTCCAAGCCTATCATGAATTGAACTTTTACCAAGCATGAATTATCTTAAGCCCAATTGATATTCTTAGAACTTCTAGCAATTTGTCCTTATCCCTTATTAAGATATATTGAGAGGTTTTCTTATGGATTTTTAATCGTAAAGGATTAGATGCATTGTACCCTAAACCTTCTTTAGAAGTCTTTAGAGTTGCTTCCCTCACCTTCCAAACTTTTCAAATTCCATTAGATAGGTCCTCTTTTTGCCCAGGCTCTGGTTCTTTTATCAGCAAGGCTGTAGCCTTCTCAACCATACCAACTTTAGCTAGTAACTTGTAGGCATTTAGATTAAACCCATTCACCCTTTTTGTTTAAAGTTCTCCATGCTCTACCAAAGACCCCTGTGATGGTTGGATAAACCCTAATAATGGTGATATGGCTACTTTTGATATTGCCAACTTTGTCAATGGAAGGACCAAGTCTTATAAGTCCTGTTTAATATCCTCTTTAGTTTTGAACAAGGCTTGCCCTTCTTTTCTCCTCGAAGCTAGAATATAATATAGTTTTAGGTTTTATTTCATAGACTTATTTAGTTGTATTGGAGTCTCTCTTCCCCTCAGGTGGAAATAAAGATACACTACATAAAGCAAACAGAATGGGTATGGAACTTTACCATCACTAAAGAGTAAATTGTCATTGCCATTTTATATAGCAACGAAATTCATGACGGTAAAATTCCATCATAAAATGATTTGACATGAAAATGACTATAATGAGACTAGCTATGTCTTTCCATTGCCTTGTTTTATTTATAAATAACAACACTGTAGCTAAATTGTTATGGAACTTTATCTTCTTATTTTGTTGTTAAATTATGATGAATAGTTAGTCATCTCCATTCCATAGCTATTTAGCTACAGATTTGCATAGTTATTTCTGTCACTATGTGGTGACAACATTTTACCATAGTGATTTCCATCCTAATTTCGTCATAATTCAATCACTAAAAGGTAAAAATTATAATATATGTTTTGAATTACCAAAATTTAGACATAATTAAAATAAAATTTTATATAAACTTTTAATTGAAAATTGAATTAAAATATTAATACATAAAATTATGAATATTATATAAACTATGAATTTTGCTAAAAATTTGATAGAGTTTTCTCTATAATGTAAATATCTTATAATCTAGTACCTGTTAAAAGAACATTTCTATAATTCACACATCCATTATTGATATACTTCACTCGTAATTCGATAATTCAATTTAAATATTGACAGTATAATTAATTCATGAAGTATGATATAAATTAAACAATGTCATTAAAGTTAACATCATCATACGATTATAATATGTAAGCAAACTAAAGGATAAATAAAAAGAGTAAAAATCAATATATCATTAAGGTGCATTAGTATTAGGTTCTACGTGATCATCAGCTAGTTCAACAAAATCAATAAGAGCAACTGCTCTGGGTGGAGCAAATGTATCAATTGCAGTAGTGGCATCATCACATGGAGCATAATGATCTATCTTGGAGGGAGATGGCCTAGATACATTCTGATGAAGTCATAAGTGGTATAGAACCTGGTCATACAGAATCGGCATTCGTGCATCTAATGCATGTTCAATAATATTGTCAAAGGTAGCACATACAACATCACAAATCTCCTATCTAATTGCATCATCTAAATATGATTGTGACTGAGTAGAACCTCCAGCTAATTCATGCATAGATGTGCCAATTGATGCACTACTGTAGTAGCTATTAGCCTCTGAACCTATCTTATAAATACATCCTTGCGAGGCCCTACCTATAACGTCTAGGCATCTACGTGAGTCATCTATGATGTCATTTGATTGCGTTGCTGCCTCCTGTATCCATGTAATATGATTCTAATAAAATTATGCAATACAATGAGATCAATTTTCATGCTTAAATTACAATAATGTTAGTAAAAGATTCGATACTTACATTTATCTGATGTGAGCTATCATCTATGAAATTAACCCAATCATGTTTTTGTATATAAGTGTAAACAAAAAGTTCATGAGGTGTCAGCTTTCGACCCTCATTTTATGACATCTAAAAAGTAAACACATGGATAATAAGCAATAAATAGACGTAAAATTAATTAATTTATGATCAAATAATAAATTGGCCCAATCTCTTTTATGGTCAGATATAGTCTTCAACCCACAAGTGCGGTTAGAAATACTATTACCACATGCACCACGTCAATTTCTTGATGCCTTAATACTCTGCAACAGTATTTCAAGTAATTTTCAATAATGTAGCCAGACAACCTAAATCGTGTCATTATAAAAGATAGGTTGCTTTTTCTTAGACTTAATTTGTTTATTATATCTTTGTATCTGTTAGATAAAATTTGTAAGCATTAATGGAAAAAGACTTGCATAAATTTTATATTATATATTAAATTTAAATTGATATCAATGGTTATTATGCCGATGCCTTGTCCCTCCAAGCTTGGTATATAACCTCAACAATAAATTTTTATTTAACCTAATAAAATTATTTCTATAAAAAATTTAAACATATTCATTTAATTAGTAATGAATTCATGGAAATCATTAAATAATAACTTATTACCTTAAACTCGTCCCAATATAGCAAGACTACATGTGATGGTACTGCTGCCCATGAGGTGCCCTCTGATACCAATCTCTAGCTAAAAACTTCCCTCATCTGTGTCGACACTCTATAAGATGGCTCCAACCTACCATAAATTGAAATTGTATGTGAAATTGTATTAGAATATATGCATGTTACAATATAGTTCAAATGCAAAGTTTAAAAATCTTACATCCCCTTATCAATATAAAACTCAATACGATTATAGTAGCTAGTAACTACTAAGGCCAAATTAGATGTTGTAATATCTAATGATGAAGAAGAAATAGATGTTAAAGATGGTCTAAATCCATATGCATAAGTAAAAGGTGTAGATGTAAATGAGCATGGAACAGGATGTGTAGATGTTTATGCATCTAGAACATAATGTATAGGTATATCACAATCTACAGCTGGTTATGAACAAATATCAACTATAGTTGGTAGATCAACATTTATAACTAGAAGAACTGATGGTGTATATATTTGAGTAGTTATTGTCTATGATGTCAATGTATATGAGGAAGATGTAGATGCATCACGTGTAGCTCTAGTAAGCATAGCAGCATGCGGATGATGTCAACCTCAACATCCAAATCCTCTTGCTATATCTACATGATAATTTAAAAAAAAACACAATGTTCATTGATAAATGGTTCAATTATATGGTTATTAAAAAGAGACATCAGCAATAAATGGTTTGATTATATGATTATTAAAAATAGACATCATTAATAAATGGTTCAATTATATGATTATTAGAAACACACATCATTAATATTTACAATATAGTGTAAAAATAAAGAAAAGCAAAACTAACATTTTGATATGTTTATATGACAATAAATTGTAACATTATAAATTTACTCATATCATTTACTTCTATTACTTTCAGCATCGTCAATTTCATCAACTTCATCATTAGATTCTGTACTCAATATAGTATCATGATCAATGTCATCTTCTTCATCATCAGTGATATCAATGAATTTTCCATCATGATGATTTAAAGATTATGGATGATCATTGACCAAATCATCAATTTGATGATTATCATGAGAATCATCTTGAAATGTAGCAATGTTCATTATTCATTGTTTTGGTAATTCAATTATAGATTTTGGTTTCACCTTACAAACAACATATTAATCCACCTTATCTCTACACAAGCTTGGATCTGACAAGCAACATACTTTCATTGCTTGTAATGCAAGTATGAAAGGCTCATATTTATTAAATCATCTAGAAACGTTGACATCAACAAGCTTATATTTATTATGAATCTTCGTACCAATGTTAGGTGTTGGATCAAACCATTCACATTTGAATAGAACTATATGCTTCAATGGTAATCCCATGTATTCCACTATAAGAATCTCATTTACATGATAAAAATAATCACCATAATCAATGGTGTAATTAAATCCTTTTATACAAACACCATTATTTATTAATGCCCGTTTAGATGCATGACTTTGAGTATGAAACTTATAGCCATTAACAAAGTAAACTGGATATGTTTCCACTTTCTTCAAAGGACCAAGTGTAAGTGCCGCTATGAAGTTATTCTCAATGAAATTATTAGTTACCTAAATTTTGTAAACAACGAATTATAAATTTATAAGTACATGTATAAGGTATTTAAGTGAGAAAAACTTATGTAACTTATATAAGTTTAAAAAGGAAAGATTATTTTCAAGAGAGATGTCAATTTTTGTATTCGTAATTGTAGGATATTGGACATGTAATTCATCAATGTACATGATGTCATACATATATACTATAAATCAGAATGTATTCATTATTATATGTAATTTGTTTATTTCCGTAACTATTGAAAATGAAACTTACTTGATAAAAGGTTGCACTTCCTCACAATTCAGTAGAATATACATTTAAGCAACAATGTACTTCTGTTCATCTAAGTATCTGAATTGACACTTTCCATATGGATGACCAAAATATATATGGTAGGAGACCTTATCCTATTCTTACTAGACTAAAGCTCATGTAGCTAATCATAGTAACATTCCAAAACTAAGATCCCTTTTTCACAGGCTATGTGGATCCTTGCTTTATCATATCACTGGATTTGCATAAATTCAGCATATTTTCCTACTTTATATTACTCTATTAAGAGTTAGAATTCTATCATGATTCTATAATGGTTGCATAACCTTATATCTTTAATTAATATTCTCTTATCATAGCAATATTATCACTTTGAAATGCTATCAAATTTTCATCATAATTCCTTATATGATTAGACAATGACCAATCTTTACTTGCCTTATATATTGAGTATATCATGCCTTAAGTTCCTAATGTAATTTTGGGCTAGTATCCTACCTAGGAGATTTTGGATCAACCAATCTTCATAGAGGAATAAGGGTGGTAGGGAGCATTGTTATGACTATGTATTCACTAATCATTTTTTATGTTTTCTATCAAACATATATACATGCATACTTATACAATTTTCACAAACTGGTTTTCTTTATAGCTATAATGCTAAATATTTCCTAGCATAGGTGTTGACCTTGGATTTTCACCCACACGTGTGCATTTTTGGATTTTCCTTGATACAACTTGGTGCAGTGCTCCATTTTTGAATCCAAGTTGTATACATGCTATTTGTAATACCATAAGCCATTTGGTCATATGGTACATCTAGTTTTCGGCTCGTACAAGGTGATGCATGAAGTTGGCCCTTTATTGTATGCATGTTGTGAACTTATTTCTTACTCAATACAACTTAACACGGGTTCCCGTTATCGAAACCAAGTTGCACATACATGTTTCATAGCCTTATGGTACATGAGGTGCATCTAGTTTATGGCTTGTGTAAGTTAGCACATGAAGTGAATTCTAAACTTTATATGGTACATGAGGTTGATTTTTCAACTTCATGCATCGTATATATCAATTCATGCGATGCATGAAGTGAAAATTTTCACTTTTTCCAATATTGTTAATGATTTTTCATCTCTTATCTCTTGGTTTTTATAAATATGCTTCGGGTATTAGCATTTAAGGGATCCAAACATGATTAATTCTAAGCCTACACTTTGCCAAAATAAATACTCAACTAATCTCATGTAATTAAGCTATTAATTAGGTGATTAGTGACTAATTAACCTCACTTAATTAGTCATATAATCACATTTGGAAATCAAAGATTAAGCTCTACTAAGCCTTGGTGAGTTGATTTTCTTCATAGTATCTTTAATTTCTCTTTATTTTGGGGGTTTATTTGTGGGTTTTATTGATTTTTTCAAATGCTACAGTAGCATTTAAGATCTACCAATGTCTTAAATGATATATAAATGTCATATAATCGACTCATATTTATGGTTCTAGCTGTAAAACATGATGTTTCCCTTCTGGCAAACACTTTATGCATTGCATATATCATTATATGTATTACATATAGTCTACTTCCCACTTTATATGATGTACATACCACTTTGTGTGATGCATATGTTAGTATTTTCATGATATGATGTATGTATACCTTGATATGATGTATATATTGCTTTAAATCAGTAGAAATTCAATCTTTTTTATCAATTTTGCTTCGACTTTAAATCTCCCTAAAGTTTTCAATAGCATTTATGATCTCACAGTGATCCAAATGATCTAGATTCATCATAAATCACTTTAATTTCATGGATTTTGACCTCAAATTTGATTAATCAAGTTAAATGTTATTTTTAACTTAGTTAGATTGTAATTGGTGTGATTAAAGTCAAATTGGATGTTGATTCATGCTCTAATTGATGTTTAAGGATGTTAGAGTCTTCAATTTTGATTTTCATGATCAATTTGATTAATTTTACTATTAAGTCAACCTAAGTTTACTTAATTCTTCAATTAAATGCCATTTTAGTTGTGATTTTATGTATATTACCATGATTAGCCTTAATTGGATATTGAATTATTTCTAAATGATGCCACATGTGATCTTAGAATCTTCTAAATATGCCTATGATTGATTTTACCTAAAATCAATTTATTTTCATGATCTAACTCATGCTTATTACTTATTTCATGAATGTTGCCAACATATTCTTGAGAGTTGATCCTTGATTCATGCTTTCACATGGCATCAAATTGATTAATCATATCTCAACATTCCTTTTGTTGCTTAACATTTCTTGTATGCATTTTCCATTCAAGCATTTTACCTCATGCTACTTGAGGTCATTTTCCCAAGTGGATGAGATGTTGCCACACGTCTTAATTTTTTTTATATTATTGAAGATCCTTTGTAATAGAATAGGCCTCTATTTTATTAGTTTTCCCAGGCATGTACGATTTAGCTTTATTTCATTATGTGTTCCCCTTATCTCTCTTGATCCCTTTTTACGGGCCATTATTTTTATTTTCATTCATGTTGTTATACCTTATTATGCTTCTATGCTTGTTTTAGCATTTCCATATGATATATTCCATTCCATGTCATCTCATATATCATGTTATACCTTATTATGCTTTTATGCTTATTTTATCATTGCTATATAATATATGCTATACCATGTCATGTGTGAGTAGTGGTTTTTATTGTGGCCCAGAGCAAGGCTTGCAAGGCTCACGAATTGAGGATGTACTTGGAATGAAAGCACAGACTTCCTGAGGAGCTACCTTGAGGAATGATACAAATTAAAAAGAGTTACAAAGGAGTCACCACCGAATGGTTCAGGATTGGTTCAACCGACCCATAGCATGAGTGTTAAGTTAAACCCTTTAGAGATGGGTTTGAGTGGTGAAAATCTATTTCTATGAGTTTTCAAGATCGATTTTACCATTATAGTCGAAGTTAATTGCCCTAGGTAGGTAAGAGCGTAATAGTAAGCACATAATCCTATATGTTATAGCATAACATAACAAGTAAACTGGCATGTAAGGCTATATGGCATTTGGATAGCATGGCACATGTATGACATGTCAAGTAATGATATAGTAAAAAGACATGGCATATGCATGATATGGTATTGTGATATGTGTGTGAAGTGGCATTTGACATGGCATGTGACATGACATGGCGTAATAGCATATGATATAGTAAAGATGACATAGCATGATATAATAGTACATGACATGATAAATGTTATGATGTCATACCTCTAAGTCAAGACATGTCTCGTAATGAAACCTTGAAACTCCCCCCTCAAGCTTCAAAATTTCATAACAAAGGAAAACGATCATGAAACAACATATCACTCCAAAATATACCAATCATGCCAATTAAAATTTTTTGATCATAATACTCAAATACATCTCAAGAAGATAAGAAACAACACTGAAATAATTATAACACACGATGGAAAACAAATATATACATGACTACAGTTATCCCCAGTGGCATCAACGGGTTGTAATCAAAACAACATAACCTAGTGTTACTGCCAAAAATGAAAAGAGCATAGACTGCATACGCAATGTCCGTAGGAGTCTGTATAATAAGTCCCCGGTAACACACGCAAGGTCCACAGACGTCATGTACCATATTGCCAATAAACACCGTTATCCCCGACTAATATCAGATGTGCTCGGACCTGCGTTCATCAAATGACAAACGCTGAGTAAAACTCAGTGGCGCTAATAAATGAATGCAAATAATAATAATATTGAAGTATAGAGAATTTCAAAGTAGTAACATAACAATCATTATTACGTGAATGCATAAAATCACAGGTCAATCATATTTATTTATTATAGCGTACGGTTGACATCCCGATGTAAGCATATTCACCCGTATATAATTCTAGAATTCTCATCTCATTACCTCATAGTACCTGGAATCATCTCTGCTTTTCGTTCATAACATCGTAATTACTTCATGTATTTCCATAACCACAATATCCATCCCAGTTTAAAATGAATGTATGCAAATATGAAATGAGTTTATGAGAATGCAATGTTTGGCACTCTCCCTCAATCAATCTATTTCACTGTCGTATCTCAATTCACCAATCATATTTTCAATCATAATATTTTCTGGAATGCGACTGTACTCAGCATTCAATAATAATAAATAACATACGCGACTGAACTCAACGTATGGGAAGCGACTGTACTCAGCTTCCCTATAAATAATCAACATACGCAATTATACTCAGCGTATGGGAAGCGACTGTACTCAGCTTCCTTATAAGTATCTCAATATATATTCAATCTCAACATATCACAATAACCTCACTTTTCCATCCTTATAACACCATGAATTGTTGTTATGAAATGCCAATGCTTTATCTAATAATGTATATGATTTATATGATATGATACATGAGAATATTTAAGTAAATGTCATAATGTTTCTTAGAGCATATGGCTTATTAATTAATGTGCAGTGCGTGTGTGATGTTATCTCA
>CANYBF011321744.1:0-24181 GCA_948192965.1 Dalechampia spathulata | reverse complement strand
GCAAGATGGAACTCACTGTCAGACAACAGTAGTGGGCTTTTAATGTATTTTGTTTTCTATAAAAATGGTAAAAAATAAAGAAAAGGAAAACAAAAACACGACGCAGAGGAAAGCAAACCAGGATAGGTGTCCTTCCTTTGGTACCAAAAAGGTGATATACCCTCACCCCAAGGGCTCCCATACCCCGACCCGACAGGGATGGTGGAGGAGGTAAATTATGGTATTCAGCGGCCTCCTAGATGGAGATTCGGGGTCTTGGTGCCCATAAGGAGCCCACCCAGAGGGTGTAACTCCCACACTGCGGCTGCCAAGACTCGAACCGTGGATCTTTGGTACCAACGTCACATCCGAGTACCAACTGGGCTACACCCGTACGGGTTTTTGCAAGTGTTCTAATGGGTACAAACCATGTCGGTTTAATTTACATACACATCACTCACGGCTAAAACGGAATTCAATCGATACGCCCACCATCTCCGTGGCGGTGGCGGTGGCGGAGGTGGGGTTGCGTTATGTATCCGTCACTTGATTTGTTTGAGGTCTAAATCAGATCTATCGTCGGTAACATGCAATTCAGTGAATGGAATGCCGCAAACAATAATTGGCCTAACAAAGACAAATACATAATTAATTTTGTTTATAAATATATAATTTAAATAAATAAATAAATATTTTTTAAACAAAAACATTTATTTAATTGTAAATTATATATTTTGTTAAAAAAATTTGTTAATATATATAAATTTCACTCCAAGTCAAATACTGATTTTTGATATAGTTATATTCAAAATCATATTATTATTATTTTTTATTTTAATTAATCTATTTATTTGATTATTAATATTATTATATAATTGTTAATAAATTAAATTATAATAAATAATGAATTAAATAATTAATATTTGAAAAAGGAAAGATAATATTTAAAAGGAAAAGGGGAAAAGTAAAGAAGCATGGAATGTCCTCCTTTCCTTTATATCACGTCTTAAACAGAAAATGCTTTTTTTAAAAAATTTCCCATTATAAAATGTGAATGTTTTAACAAAAAAAAAATTCAATTAATATTTCAGATGATTTTTTTAAATAACTTATTTTTAAAAAGTATTTATAAAAAAATATTTTAAAAATATCGTATTTACTTTTAGTGTATAAAAAGATTTTACTTCGAGCTTATTTCGGTTTCTTAAAGATATTTTATAAGATTATAATTCTTATAAAACTTTTTAAAAATATCTTATATTATTACAAAATATAATAGAAATGGATTTCGATAGTAAGAATCTTAAAATCATTTAAATAAGATCTCGAGTTTAAATTAGTTGTATGCAATAGCTTTAAAAATGTATTTTGTATCTCAATTTTAATTTTGTTTAATCAAAATCATTATTTAAAAATATTGAAATAAGAAGATAAATATTTTTTCAAAAAAATAATTCTTTTTAAAGAACAAAATAAATAAATAAATAAATAAAAATAATTATAGAAATAAATTTGAAAACAAAAGGTAAATAAATAAAAAAAAAAAAAAAGTGTGTTGCTAAACACATGACAATCCATAATTCACGTTGATTGAGCTTTTTTCTTTTTGATTTTTTGGCATTGACTTTCCCTATTTCTTTATATAAAAATAGAAATTTGATTATGATAAGTGTGGGGAGCAGCCGACTGCCTTTAACTTTTCGGACAAACCTTGTAATGGCTTCCAATTATATCCCTCAATTTCTTGTCATAATTCACAAAATTATAGTTAATTAAACTATAACATATATTTTAACTATGATTATTTTTTAGAAGTATAATTTATAATGTTTTATTCATCCAATTACATCTTAAATGGACGTTGAAACTGGAGTTTTAAAATGTAATAATTAGTAAAATTATAGAAAAGGGTATATATTTATATCAATTTAATTTGTAAATTTTAAATTCAAATTTTCAAATATACAAGGAAAAACTTTGTTGTTCCATAAAATTTTGATATACCCTTAAAAATGTTATCATCAATTTAAAAATAATTGATATTAAATATATATATATATATATATATATATATATATAGAAATAATTGATAAATATGTTGGATGTACAACATATATAAAATGCGTGAATGATGGAATATCACATGGTTCAATAAGATGAAGTGCGCTAAACTAGCCTTTTCTTTTGCATGAAATATCAACACAAAGATAACAACAAAAGAACAATTTCCAACTTGCCTTGTCAAATAGCCAAATGGGTCCATAGTGCCACTAAAACCTTACCTTTTACTCATATTGAAGTGACAAAAGTTGATACCCACTTGAACTAATTGGCCAATAGGCTCGTTACCACTTGTGCATCTTTATCCCCCCCCATAAACGACTCCGTAAAAGTCTACCATATCCATTTCTTAATTAATTATCAACACAAGTGATTAATGAATCATGTAAATCTTTAATTACCCATTAAGCATGATTATTAAGCTCATACACTCACCTTTCTATCTTCGTGTTCCATCTTCCTTACAATATAAATAATATATATTTGATAAAATAATTATCATTATCTAATTTGTTATCAATTTCACAATTTATTTATCAAATATTTGTTTAAACAATTTACTTAAAAAATCATTCTCTTTTAGTTATATTGGATTCAAGATAAAAAAAAAAATTGATTTAACTTATTTGTTAAATTACAATATAGTTACTGTGTATCTTAATTAATCTCTGTTTAAGATTAATTAATTATTGTTTAAATAATAAACATAATGATGAACATGTACACATCAACCCAAATAAATAGTTTCACATGATAAGACATCTCGACAAAAAACCCCTTCAGTTTTATGTTTAAAACGTTATCTTTATTGTCTTATTCTTATCCTATGAATCGTATAATATAACGTAATATGTGTGTATATATATATATATATATATATAATTTATAATTAAAATTAATTAATAATTTTAAAAATAAGATGAAAAGTAATAATTTATAAAGAAAATAACTAAAGTGACTCTCAAGTATTTGATTGTCACTGCTTTAGCAATAATAATATTATTAAATAATAATTTAATCGCTGAAATTAGAAGCTATAAAATGAAAATGGATTTATATTTTTTTGGAATATAATAACAGATAATACTAAAAAAAGACATATCAATAGCAAAAATAAATAAAGGGAATTTTAAAAGGATAAATATGAAAGGAAACCGGAGGCTGTTTCTATGAACTCTCTCTCTCTCTCTATTGGCTTCCATTTCATCAAGTCAGCCTCTGTTTCCAGAAGCTTAGATCTTTTCCAACCCTTTGTTTTCTACCCTCTTCTTTTTTCCTTTTGTTTAAGAACTTCTCCTTCCTCTTCTTCTATATATTCTTCCTCTGTCTTTCTCTTCCCTTCCATAATAATAATTTCTACCTCTTCTTCTTCTTAGTAATCCCACTAGTATAACCCAGTAGATATTCTTGTTACATACTGCCATGGAGCTTATTCCTGGCCTTCCTGATGATGTAGCCCGCGATTGTCTTATTCGTGTTATGTATAAGCACTTTTCTACTGCTATCTCCGTCTGCAAAAGTTGGAGAACCGAGCTCCACTTGCCGGAGTTTTGCCGCCGCAGGAAATCTTCCGGTAATTCTCAACAAATTTTGGTTATGGTTCAAGCTCAGATTGACCAAAACCAAGCTTCTAATCTTATCAAATACAGGGTTAGCCCGGTTTATCGCCTGTCGGTTCTTGAACCTGATTCGGGTGATTGGTCTGATTTGCCACCCATTCCCAATGGTTTGCCTATGTTTTCTCAAGTTGTTAGTGTTGGATCGGATCTTGTTGTTTTAGGCGGATTGGATCCTGCCACCTGGGAAGTTTCCGATTCGGTCTATGTTTTCAATTTCGTTTCCGCCACGTGGCGTTGTGGTTCCCGGATGCCCGGTGTACAACGGTCGTTTTTTGGATGTGCGTCAGATTCGGATCACGGGATGGTGTTTGTCGTCGGTGGACATGACTGTGAGAAAAATGCATTGAAATCTGCATTAGCATATGACGTGGCAAAAGATGAGTGGATCCCGTTACCTGACATGGCCAGAGAACGTGATGAGTGCAAGGCAATTTTCCACGGTGGTAAGCTCCACGTCATCGGTGGATATTGCACCGACATGCAAGGCAGGTTTGAAAGGAGTGCTGAGGTGTTTGACATTGCCACGTGGGAATGGGACAATATGCAAGACAACTTTTTATCAGCTTCCACGTGTCCGAGGACATGCGTGGGCGGTGATAATGAACTGTACATATGCCATGGAGGTGATGTGTTGGCATTCAAAGGTACAACGTGGCAGGCTATCGCCAAGCTTCCTGCTGACATGTGCAATATTGCTTACGTCGCAACATGGGGAATGAAATTGCTGGCGATTGGCTCGGAGGCATATGGTGAGCCCCACATTGCTTACGTGTTGGATCTGAAAAGTTACAAGTGGACAAAAATGGAGACACCTCAGCAATACACGGGGCATGTTCAATCGGGCTGTTACCTGGAGATTTAAATTAGAAGGAAGAAGGCACTGTAATATTATGTAAATACAGAGTGGTTTTTGTTTTAGTTTTTTTTTGTTTTTCCATTTTTAGCTGAATGGTTTGATGCCACGTGCAATTCCAGCTAGGCTTGCTTTTGATGCTGATGTGTACTTGCTGTAGTTAGCCAAATTTGATGCAGTTGGATGGCCATTGCTGCTGTCTCAAAATTTAGATCTCATCAATTCAACGATGGCAGTTTTTGAATTAGATTTCAATTCCACCAGCATTAATTCCATCAATTAAATATTTTTAAATATAAATTTAAAAATTATTAACTGAATTTATATATTAATATATAAGGCTATGTTTGGCATTCTAATTAGATGTTAGATTAGCTTTTCGATTAGCTGTAGCTGTTAGATTAGCTTTTAAACTATTTGTTAGGTTAGCTGTTACACTTTTAGTGTTTGGTTTCATTTTTAACTTTTGAATTAGTTATTAGAATATAAAATTATTAAAAGGGTATTATATATAAAAATATAATTTATTTGAGAATGAAAAATAATTAAAAGATTAGTAGTAGTAGGTTATTTTAAACAGCTTTTGATGTAAAAGCTATTTCTAATAGCTTTTTCAAACATTATTTTAAAAGTCATTTGAAAATCTAAAAGCTCTTTTCGAAGCTAATACCAAACACCTAAAAAATATTAAAAGCTATCTTAAAATCTAAAAGCTAATTTAAAAGCTAATATAAAATCTTTACAAAACACACACTAATTCATAATTCTTATTAATTACAATATCTATATAAATGGTAAGTGTATTTATTTCTTTTATGATAATTGTAAATATGAATGCTATAAATATAATTTTGATATTTAAATCAATAATCTTTATATAGATATATATTTAACTCAATTTATGTTGAATATAGATAAATTTTATATTGTTTAAATTTAGTTTATTTATAATTGAATAAGTTTGAATTGAATTTTTAAAATTTTTAAATATATTATAAGTTTAATTTATCATAATAAATATAAATTATAAAATATATTATTTATTATTCTATTTAAAAAAATAAAGGAATGGTTATTTTCATTAAATATTTATTATTTTAATAATTAAATTAAAACTATTTTTTATATTTAAATAATTATAAATTTATAAAATATTTATCTATGATGAAATTATTTTTTTTAACTTAATAAATGAATTCATAAACTTTTATTGAGTAGGCTTACACGTTCATATAAATAGAATATTTCATAAATAAGTTGTTAATTTTATTCAAGTTGGATAGATATTTATTGAATAAAAATAATACATTTCATCTCAAAAAGATAATATCACTTTATTTTATTTTTAAGATAATGATTAAGAAGTAAATATCAATAATATTATTTGTTAATTAATATAAATTTTAATACTGGGATCAAGGCGTGTATATATATGTAGATTGGATTTGCTTTTTTGATATTATTCTTTGTGGGTGTTATTATTATTAAATGAAGAATTATAAAAAGAGGAGTGAAGTTGCTTATAAGTGGAAAAAAGGTGCAACAAAGCATTTATTCCTGCTCAATTTTCCAATACATGTGTTTTCCATGCCATGTGGTCCTCTTGGAAATTCTAAAGGTACAATCATTGTCACATTTTACAAAAATTAATTTAAAATAAATAAGTAATATTATATTTCATGATGTAAGCATTTTATTTTATTTTTTAAATAAATTTATGTCAATTTAATTGATGATATATATTAATTTTTATTGAATATTATATTTACAAGTATTATTATATTAATAACTTAGGAGTGTTACTTCAAGAGAATGCATGCATGCTAGAATTTAAATTCAAAGCAACACTAAGGATTTCTTTAAAATATTATTATTTATTTAATATTGAAACCAATTTTATCTGCTGGCTGTTGCTTGTAACTTGATTATGATTGTTATTTCTCAAAATGAATACACATGGAGGCTTGGAAGCTGCAACGGGGGCAGAAATGGCAAGCTCGTGCCAGACAAGAAGCACATGAAAATGAATAATGGGCTTGACGAGGCTTACGGAATTTCCTTAAAAACATGCCACTTTAAAACATGAAACTGCGTAAATTATATTACATTTTTAGCATTACATAGATACTTAAGAAATCTTAACATTAATTATTTTGAAAGAAGATGATGATAGTTTATTTAAACCAGAAATCATTTGAAGATAGTTGTTGTTATTGTTTACATTCATATGGTTTTTATATTTATTTTTCTTTTTTCTTTTTATTCAAACTCATGCATTAACTTTCACAGGTCTATTATTCAGGCAAACTCGAAAACGATATGGAAGAAGCAAGCTATAGATTAACTGATGTATATTTCGAGGAGACAGCGTTTAGATTAAGAGTGAGATGAGTTGATGATATCACCAAAAAGATTAACAATGCAAATTATCATATCATATCATGGAGTGCATATAGATATCTATGTTTTCAGAAAATTGCAGCTGGGAATTTTCGAAAGGGTTGTTTCGATAGATGCCCTATTTTTGTCGGGTATTCTCTATATCCTGAGTTGGAAAAGAGAATCTATATAACCGACCTTGATACTCAGGATGGTGGCTTTAGTAGAACTGAGCTTAGAGTATTCTTCACCAGGCTATGTCTGTCCCCAGCTACGCTATATTGCTAATGCTGCAATCTATGTGAATGCAATTCAGAATTACACATATCATCTATTTATGCTTCTTATTCAATGCAATGCAATGCAATACAGAGTTGTATGTACACCAAAGAGAACATGGACCATGATCATGGAAATAACCTTCATCTCTCTAAATTCCAAAACGGAAAAGGCCACGGAATCTAATCAATCTAAATCAATTCATTTTCTGAGATTCGATTATTGGTTTCGCTTCAAATCAATAGCTTTGAAGTACTCAATCTTAGTATTATACTCACAGCTTGCTTGAAAGTGGAACCAATGAAAGAATAAGAGTCCATTTTGATGTAAAGGTTATTTGACTCTCATGCACTTGTAGAGAACCTCAGCAATTTTCTTGTACATGTGCCGTTTCAGATACATTCTTTCCACCTTTTTCCTTCCTTTCGTTCCCATTTGCTCTCTTATGGATGGATTTCTGAGTAGATATTGAATATTTCGGGCGAGAACATCAACTCCTGGACGTCCCACAGGGTGAAGAAGTCCTGTTACATTGTGGTCTACAATTTCTTTCGTGCCCCCAGCATCTGTTCCAAGTACCTGCAACAGCAATGGTTGAGAAAAGCAATTACTAGGAAAAAACTGCCCTTCGTAATTTCTCAACGAAGATATGAATAGCAATTTACTAAAGTGCCTGACTAGGAACTTGAAAGTGCACAGCACTCGTATACAAAAGCAACTAAGATTGAAAAATTACGTTCAGTATCTTGGCATAAGAAACAGGCTGCTAGAAGGCTATTCCAGAAACGAGTTGGACGAAGGCAATAGTTGAAAAAGAAAAGTTTCAGCAGGATAATTTCTCAGTAATATATGTTATGCTAATATATGCTAGGAAAAGAATGCTCACCGGAAGACCAAATGCCATTGCCTCGATCGTCACTCTCCCAAATGTTTCTCCAAGACCCTGTCAATTAGCCCATGAATGATCTCATTTTTTTGTAATAACATGCAATAATGTTACAATTCAAGTATGAGCCTATTGAAAGGGTGATAAAGATACCAATGTTCTATTTTCTTTTCTTTTCTCAATGACTTGATAAACAAGAAAATTACATGCAGAACATGACTAATAAAACAGATAGATTGTAGAACTCAGTGACAACCAAGTATATTGATTTGAACTGATTGAGTTTTATTGGACTCGATTCATATTCAGGATGACTAGAACTCATTTTTTGAATAATTGTGCATTAGCCCTCTAAAATAATTGCACATTAGCTAGGAGGATAAATCAACCATGGACCAAATTTGAAATATTGATGTCAGAAAGATATCATTCGCATGATAGATGCAGATTACTAATGTAAAATCTTGAAATTTTGTGTTCATAAAATGCAAATGCAGATCTAAACAGGAATGAGGCTGTGAATCTAGATTACCTGGGAGTTCATAACATAAACATCAGCTGCTGAATATAGTGAAGCAACACGGGTAGTTGCTGGAGTCCAGATGACAGACTTTGACAAGTTTGAATGTTCTGACAAGTGGCTCAGCATATCTTTGACGTAAGGAACCTTGTTACTCTTAGACCCAACAGATCCAATAAGTAGTTTGAGATGCTGTTTTCGTTCTCCTTCCCGATTAGTTAACAGTTTATTTCTTTTGCGTCTTCTTATAAAGAGACGAGGTAGCTGTAAACCTTTCTTCTTAGGTTCATTAGGTCTGATAGAGGATTTACTGGATCTGTCTGAACTGCGAGAAAGTTCATTGGTATCTCTTGACTCTTGTAACAAGGCTCTTAGATTATGTTTTGCAGCTAAGGTAGACTGGTCTGCAACCATATCCACTGAACTTCTTAGCCGATGTTTCAAAGGTTCTCGTTCAATCAACAACTGTGCTGATTCAAGAAGTAAGAGCTGTCCTTTTCCAGCGTTAATGCTGCTAAGAGACATCACAAGCACATCATTTGCTGTCAATCCCATCTCTTTTCTGACAGAATCGCGTAGCAGTCGCCTCTTCTCCAGCATCTTCTCAGGGCCAGAAGATGGAGTGTTGAGTGAACAAGCAATTCCAGCTACATAAGCTAGTTCATCATTAATGGAAAGCGGAACTATTGCAGGTGGAGATCTTAACTTGATATTTTCCTCACTGCACCATGATAGCCATTGTTTGGTCTGAGATTCAGAAAGAAAGACCAGCATTTTCACCCTATCAATAACAATCTTCGCCCTATCAAAGTACTCTCGTCGGTTTTCCATAATCCACCAAGCAATTTGGCTTCCACCAGCTGGGAAACGAGTCATGTATTGATCTGAAAGCAGCATTTAAAGCATAAGGTTACAACTCCAATGTTTGCAAGAATTCTATACTAGTGGCAAAAACTTGATCTTCTTCCTATCACAGTTTCAGAAGCAGGCATATGTAGGTGAAAACCAGCAAATCTATATTCTATCAAGTCCCGGGAACAAAAGTTGATTAACTACTAAAATAGTTATTTTGTGAAAAAAGAAACCGGAGTACAAGGCAAAAACATGAAGCATCACAATCGTGGATGGGTCAATATCTAGTCACACAATCCAGGCTGAACCACATGTTCTATAGTTCAGCATGGAAACTGAGTCCAATATAGGAACCAGAAGACACCAGATAGAGCCACTGAATAGTTCATAGGATTTCATAAACAATTTATAGAATACAAGTAGTTTGGGTGTTCATCCCGCAAAAACAATGCACAAGTATGAAAACCCAACATAGAATTCACTTTTACCATCATTATCATGCCAATTAAAACCATAGGGCCAAACGTAAAATATTGGGAACTACATTTGGAGAGTTACAAGAGGTATTATCAAACTATTTACGTTGTGATCAAAACCATAGGCACAAAAGTTATGTACTGGAAATTACATTTGGATATCTAAAAGAGATCTTATCAAAATATTTGAGATGTATGACACTACATCCTGCAACCTGTTAATAGCAGCATTGCAACCTCTAACCAGCGACCAAGTTTATAAGGATTTATTGCACATGCAATATGATCAATAGAATCATTATAAAAATCAGTATTTAAGAAATAGCCAACAAAAGACCCAGGAGAAAAAAATCCCAATATCTGCTCAACTAATGGCTTCTCTGTGGAAGCAACAACAAGTGGTACCCTCAGGGTCTTACCTATCCATGACGCACAGACTGCAGATCCTGCAATCACAAGATCTGCCTTCATGGCAGTTTTGAAGCTGAGGTCAGCTTTGTCCTCTAGTACTTTGATTCTTCTCCTGTTAAGCTCTGACATCAAACCACCTCTTTTGCTAAGAACTACAGCAGAAACTGTGGCTCCGCAGCTCAAAAACTCTGTCGCCAATTCCATCATTGAAAGTGGAGCACCAGTCATTGAAAGCTCATGGAATATCAAAACAAATTTTCTGGACCACACAAGACGTGCAAATTCACCCTTCCTATCACAAGTTCCAGTTCGCTTCTCAGGACTCCACTCCAAAATGTTATCTTCCATTGACCCAAATGGACCAACAAGGAGACCGTAGGTACTGTTCTTCTGGGGAATGTCTGGCTCCTGTGCCTCAGCATCCTCACTTTCAATCATAACTACTGCCTTCTGTTTCATTGGTGTTCTACTCCGCAACCTGCGTCCTGCTCTCTTATTCTTCTTCTTTGATGAAGACTTCTTTTTCTGATTAGGAGTAGCCTTGGTCCCTTTCTTGGCTAAAGCCACACCTGAACTTCCACGGCCTTCCACCGGAACCTTACTGCTCACATTATTAACAGCCACAAAACTATCATTGGCAAGCAAATCCCGCCGTGTATTCTGTTCATTGTCTGAATTCTCAATTACGTTATTAACTCCAAAACCCAAAAATTCTTCTTTGTTATCCCCATGAGCCCACCTGGACTGGACATAAAACCCTAGGTAAGCCCAGAGAGTAATCAGGAGTAACCAATACAGTAATCGGTTGCTCCGAAACCACTGTATACCACCTCCAATACTTCTACCATCTCTCCGTGGAGTTCGGCTGGAATGCAACCTTCGAAACGTGGGAGAGTTCTTAGGTGTTGATTTCCCAGACAATGTTGACTTGAAGCTACCACCCGACCTTAATGGTGATTGCCTAATAACATTTACATGCAAGTCTCCTCTGTTTACCACGTCTTCCATTTTCTTCTAACTATACTACAGTATCAAAAGGCTTGATCGACATGCTTTTACAGCTTATCACCTTCTAAAGTAAAAGATTACCTGAAATTAGAAATAAATAAGCATATTTACTTCGTGCACAAACAATCAATAATGACAAACATATAAACCGTCAATGCGACATCAGATTAAGATCTCTGAAATTTCTGTTAACTTGTCAACGTTCTATTTCAATTTCTTAGAGAGCAAACAGGGGCCCAAGCAACAGAAGGTAAGTTAATAGAAGGAAAAATACGCAGCCCCTACTTCAATATTATAAAAAGCAACAAATCAAAGAAAGCCTAACATAACAAAAGAACTCAAAAGTAGTCAGTTCACGTAACAGCAACCGATAGAGAAACATTTCTTCATAACTCAAAATAACTAGAATCTTTCAATTATCTGTGACATGCATTCACATCTAGATATTAAAAAAGATACATCAATTGATCACTCGGAACAAGAAAAAGATCCAATCTACAAAAAAATTTACAAAAATCGATTTTCTTCCTCAAAATTTCCTACATTTTCTCAGCAACCAAACAAGCACAAAAGAAGCACTCAACAATACACAAGAAATTCAACAAGAATGTAAAAGATACTTGATCTCAATCAACTGATAAAATCTAACCTAAGTTAGTACAACAAAAAACCCTAACTGAAACAAAGATCATTCAGAGAGTCAAAGCCAGTAGAGAAGAAGTCGATTAATGTGGCAAGATTTTCAAAAACAAGCTAAAGAATCGAAAGAAAAGGACCAAACTGTTAAAAAGAAAGCAAAGAAATGTTACTTTCATAGCTGTGTGAAGAATCTCAGTTCTTGTTCTTGTTCTTCTTTCTTTTTCTGGTTTAGAGAGAGAAATAGAAAGAGAGGGAGAGAGCAGTCGTAGTGGGAGCTGGAGCTTTGCTTTGTCTGCAATATTAGAATATTACTAAGGAAGATAGGTCGCACGTGCGAGTCAACACGTGGCGGTTAGAAATTGGCTGTCGTTTTGAATCCGGTGGTAAAACTGTACGGTGAAAAGGATCTTGCGAGCTTGGAGCAGCTCTGTCCTACTGTCTTGTCGGTTAGCCTGGAAGGTCGATCATGGCCGTTGATCTTTTACGGGTTATGATTGGTCCAGTTATAGGTTTGGATCACATTTGATGAATCGGATTGAACTCGTTTTTAAACTCAATTTATAACTCTGTCAGTTTTTTTTTCTCGCAATAATTGAAGAACAATGACATTAATAAATATATATTAATAAAATTATCTAGAAAAGAATGAAAACAGAATGGTTTGATATGACTAATTAACAAGAAAGGAATCTTCCAAAGATGAGATTAAACTATTAATTAATACAACCATTCCTTGCTGTCCCACCTAATCCAAGCATCTGAAATGCTTGGCTCTCCACAGCATCCATCCTCTTGAAGTAGTCATGGTGGTTTGATTAAAAATAAGGGCTAGTCTTAATAATTATGGTGTGGTATTGACTAATCCACAAAAACAAACACATTTAAGGTAATATCATCACGTAGGAACCAACACTACCCACGCAAGAAAAAACAAGATAAAGGTAGAAATACTGGAATACAAGCAAGGCACAAGCTTTACAGAGTTTCCATCCTGTTGACAAGATGGAAAACTGGACAGAGTTGACAGGTTGCTTTATTTATAAAAGCTTTTATTTATTACCTTGTCACATAAACAGGGATTAATTTAAAAAACCATACACATATTCCACAGCTTTAAAAAGAAAAACCCTTTTTTTTTTCTTTTTGTCCTGAACATTGTATGTTATCTGAACAAATAAAATCTCTACCCCGCAGTATCTTGTCAAGTAGGCAACCCTTTCAACAAATAAAAGTCCCACATTACTAAAATGGTACTCTAGAAACCTGACTCGACATGACTTGGACTCAACCACAAAGTTAAAAGGTCATCAAATTCGGATGGAAAACTCGAAAACAGCATCTACTTATATAAGAAAACTCCATGTTGCCGGGCAAACAGCTTCTGAGAAATTCTCCTTGTTCTTATAGAAATCTTTTAGTATATACTTTTTGGAGAAGCCTGCAAACATTTCTCTCAAGTTTTTACTAAAGACCAAGCCACAAGAAAACCTGATAGCATCCAAAACATGGAGAAAAGTACTAATTAATTCCTCTATCATGCCCCCATAAAATTAAAAACTCAAATGATCTTTCTGTAATGTTCGTACCGCACATTCAAACAAGAAACTACCACCTGCCAAGCCACAATTACGTTCTCAAATTGACTGCAGCATGAGCAGGTGTTTTTGTTACCTATAACTGCAACAAACGAGGAAAGAGGTGGAGTTAGAAAGACCAAGTAAGATGAATAGAAGGGAAGGGAAGAAAAGAAAATGAGAAGGGTGCAACTAACTACGCCTGTTCGGACCAAAAATATGAAAACCATTGTTATAGATGGGTCATTGTTTGATTCCAAAAAGATGTATTTACCTAAAACATCCTGAGACGTGATGCCGCCCAAGAACTCCAGGACATAAGCTGGAGCACAAAAGGAACTGTTCAAAGAGGGCCTGCATCACCACAAAATCAAAACTAAGTATTTCTGCATCTTCAAACAACATAATAGCATGACAAGATAGCCTTAACCTTTTATCCACTTATTCGAATATGATTCATCTTATCTAAGAACTTGTACTTGACTGCTTGAAATCCATTTCAGAGTATCTGGAAAATGGAAATTGGACAGGAAATAAATTCCAAAACCCTCAGGTAGAAATAAATATCCAGCAAGAAAAGGAAGCAAGTTCATTTCGAAAAAACATAAAAGATTCCACATACCTACGAGGCTTCTGTCGCTGTCCAAATTCATTTGTCACAATCTCTGGATAGAAGTTAAGTTAGTGTTTGAAATCTGAACCAAGTCAAAAAGATTCAAGTTAAGAAACCAAAGAAGATAAGGATTGTCCGTTACCAGCTTCCTGAGAATGTTTCAGTTCAGTATTGGACGTGCTAGTATTATTCTCTTTGCTGCCAAAAAGAAAAAGGATAAGGCGTCATAAAAATATGGCAAACAACATGATCAAAGAGATTTGACTTCTGCTCGGACAAACATATAAATTGCAAAAGCCATTAAAAACTGAATGCATGTCAAGGAGAATCAGAGAAGTCACGGAAAAGGAAATGAATAATTCATTGAGAAAACTATTTTCCCAAATGACAAACAAAATTTCCACATGTGAAACAAAAAATGTATCTTGACAGACATACATTCAACACTGAGCAAAAAATTAAGATTTAAATTAGGATAAAAAAGTCAAATATTTCACATCAGGCAGATACCAACATCAATTGAGTTGGGTTGATAATCTAATACAAACTCAACGTGAAAGTTAGAATCATTGAGGAAAACCGATATGATTGAGAGGATACAAACCTTGAAGAACCTACAGAAGAAGCCTGTCCAGATGGCCGACCATGATAAGCACCATCAACAGCAATGTAGGGTGGACAATAGGTAGCCCCTAAAGCTCCTGGAGCGCCAGCTAGAACTGGTAGCCTAAACTTCACAAAAATCATGATCATTAGTATTATCACATAACATCAAGAAAGAAACTGAATGAGCTATAACTTCTGCCAAACAATTAAGCGGTTTTCCAGATGCTGACTACAAAACATAAATGATATCAACATGGACACATATTAAAAAGAAACAAAACATTAGAATGAAACAGCAAATGAATACCGTATAAGCTGAAAGAAGAACCACTATACCATGTCATTTCCGAATTTCCCAGACCAAGTTGAGGTTGAGCAACATATCCAGGAAAAGCCATGCCAACAGCAGGAATACCACCAGGATGCTGACCCCCAAATTGCATAACTGTATTCCAGAAGCCAATTACAATAGAACATTCAAAAACAAAAAAGGAGAAAATACCAGCAACCTTTAGTTCTAAAAGGACAAATAGTAGATCCCAATAGTACGGTACAGTAAAGCTCTTTACCTAGACCAAAATGAAGTGCAATCTACTAATCAAAGTCTGGAAAACAAAAATAAATGGGCCAACGAAATATTAAAGTCCTAAAAACATATTAAAGAAAACAAAGAAAACCAAAAAATTGTTTAATTTTTAACAAATTGAAAAGGAAATTTTTTGAGTAATTCAACACATAAAAGCATCTAAATAACAACTTTAAGTGCTTTTCAAAATTCATTGGATGTCCTGGATGTTTGGGAAAAAAAGTCAGTCCATAAAACTCATACCTGGCAAGAAGGCTGGAGTTCCAGGGAAGTTTTGATCACCATGACCAACGCTTATATTTCCTGTACCTCCCAACACAGGTGCCCCACCATACATAAATGAGTCTCTTCCACTTCCTTGAATGCTTCCTTTTCCCTTTCCAGCCAACACACCTCTAGATTTACTTGGTTCTGAATTAGTTTCTGCATCACCAGGTTCATACGAATTTATTGACAATGCTGTTTTTGGTTGTGAACTAGCCTGAGATCCACTGCCAGGGCGCTGCCCTGACTGCTGACCAGGAACTTGAACAGGCTGGACATGATTCTGACCAGAATTCCGCTGAACATGATGAGGATGTGCTGCAGATGAGACCCTATTGACTTGGTTTTGCAGATGGTTAGACAGATAAGTCATCTGTCCTGACAAAGAAACGCCCCTTCCTTGACTTCTAGAGTGAGAGGACTGCACGGTATTAGCAAATGAAGATCCAGAAGGCTGTAGTTGCGTATTGTTCAGGGGCTTCCCAGCAGTTGAATTAGCAGAATCAGCTGTAACCTTCCCACGAATTAATCCATTTGCACTATATTCATCTATAACTGAAGTGTGAAGACTCCTGTCAGTATTTCCAGCTTGCACATCCTTTTTCTGATTGAAAGTGACATCTTTATTTGATGACCCAGAAGGATAGAAAGGAGGAGAAGCAGAACTCAAGCTTGAATTTTTTCTAGCAGGGAGCACTTGATCAGGTTCTATATTTGATGCTGGTGAAGATACTTTCGCTGAACTGCCACGTGAAGTTTTTTCGAAAGACTCCTCATGCAGTTTGTTTTGTGTTGGAGGTGCCTGGCTCTGGTTGCTCCTCTTCCATCTTGGTTCATACTTTCTAGGTCCTCTCCCTCTCACACTTTTTGAAGCCTGATTGTTGCCATTGTTGAAAACTTTAGTCTTGTTCTTTCTGATAAACCCTCGATCAGAACCTTGAGATTTTCCACCACGAGCTTGATAATGGCCTTTAGAACCCCTCCTTCCCTGAAATTATTTTACAGGAGATATCAGAATGATGGAACAAGAAAGGGACAAAAACAGAAGCAATAAACAACCTCGTCCAAACTTAAGATCAAAGTCTACCTGTTCATACCGCCTTTCCTGCAAATTCATCTCCTCAAACTTGTCATGGCCCCATTTTTTATCATCTTTGGACTCCCATAACTTCCTCCCCCCAAATGTTCGTCTGAACCAAGCATGATACTACTTTTAGAATTAATTATAACTCCAAACATTTGATTTTAAGTTTCTTTCAAGGTTATTGCATGAGGATAGCAAAAATTATTAAACCTTATTTCAGGAAAAAATAGCTAGATCAAATTATCCTTTTACCAGTTTTTAATTAAGAGAAAGAAATATGATGAGACAGAAAGAAAGGCTAAAAGGTGAAATGTTTTTAAAAAATAAGCAATACTTTCTTGATATTCCACAATGACCAAAAAAATGGGGAAAAGAACTCCTAAAAGAAACTTAGAGTGGAACAAAGGAGTACTTGAGTAATAAATGTCATGATGATACAGCTAAAATGCAATGGCAACATTACTATTCAAAACAACCTAAGAAGACAAGAAGTGAACGAACAAATTAGAACTATGTAAATTTCATCATAAACAAACCAGTACCTGTGTCGACCACCAGCATTGTCTCTAAAACGATCGTCATGCATATAAAAGGCCCCAGATGTAGGCACTGCGAATGGTTCATTACCCTTTTTCCCTTCTCCATCTTCCTCTGCTCCCTCCTCCACATGGTCCACTCCTTTCGCCTCTACTCCATCCTCCCCGGCCGTCTGCTTAACCTCAACCGAACAATCTCTTCCTTCTCCTTCCTCATTACCATCAATTTCTTCCTCTTCTTCATCCTCATAAATCTCTTCTTCTTCCTCTTCAGCATCTTCATAATCCTCTTCTTCTTGTAATTCATCCTCATCATAATAATCAGCAGCTCCACCCTCACCATCTGATTCATGTGAATGAATTGGACCCCTCCGATCCATTCTATCATTCTCTTCTTCAATTTCACCATCCTCATCATCACTGGCTGCTTCACGCCTTCTCATTCCAAGCAATCGTTTTTCCTCCTCAGGATCACTCTCATATTCTAATTCCTCTTCACCCTCTTTTGCCATTGAAAACTACAATGAAAAAGCAATCTTTAACACAATTAAAAAAAAATAACCAGCTCCAATTGCAATCAATTCCAAGTCTTTCAAAGGACGAAACAAATGAATATCAATGCAAACTCCGACACTCGAATCAAAACCCCAAAAACCCTGAATTTTTTCTCTCTAGAGTCAAATTTATAGATCAGGTCAACCGACAGTACAAACCAAAAACCGTCCGAAAAGTTCCGAAATTGGAGAGAATGAGAAGTAGGAAAAAAAACCCAAAAAGTTCCAAAATTGAAGAGAATGAGAAGCAATCGAAACCCTCGGAAGCCTTAATTTCAAGATAAAACTAGGGTTTTGTATACAGAGAGTTCAAATTTCTGAAAACCCTAGATTTTAAATAACAGAGATGGCGAGATACAGAAGGGGAGATAAAAATAGAACTTTCGTTACTCGACGGAAGTATAAATAAAAGAAAAAGGGTAAAAAGGAGAGGAATTTATCTGAATAGAGTAAGGAATGAGGGTATTTAAGGAATTAAAGACAAAAGAAGAGGGTAAATTGGGACAAGTATGTTGGATAAAGTAGATTTATATTGGTAACAATATTAGAGAAGGACACGTGAAAGGGATTCATAGGTGTTGAGTTGGATTCGATGCTTACGTCATCAGGCACATGACGTGGCATCTGTCTACCTCCTTGTTCTGATGATGATGATCATCATCATCATAAAAAATAAAAAAAAGAAAAGGAAGTTGAATTGAAAACTGTAGTTTGGTCCCAACCAACGGGGTTGCGCCACGTTTGCTTTCAAATAATTTAGCAATCGAGTCCTTTTTAGACAGGCATGACCCATATATTACATTTATTATTAAATATTACCATTTATTAATATAAGATAATTATTTTCCTTAAAATACAAAAAATTCCAAGAAAGTGTTAAAAATTCAAATCTTATATTTTTTATTTCAAAAGAATAAGTGTATAATTAGATTATTAATATTTTTATTAAACTAGCTATTTATATGTATATATGTATGTATGTATGTACGTACGTACTTGTAGCCTTCCAGCAAGCATTCTCCTGTACTTGAACCTCATCTCATCTGTTCCAAAGAAGAAGAAATGATAAGAGCAAAAGGGATTGTCTATCAAATCAAAGACAATAAATGAAAGAAAACAAACATATAAATGTAATGGATTATACATATATATATATATATCATATAAAGTACTGAATTTAACAATGAGAGATTAAAATATTAATACATATAAATACCAATTATACAGACTATATTAAAAAAAGATTTAAAATTTTGATGAAATTGAATTCTTTTCAGAAATTTATTTGATTATTAAAGATGATTTTTCATATAAAATTTTTGAAATTGAATACAGATATGCTTAAAATTTATAATAAATTACGTATAAATTTCTCTACAATTGCTAAGATTAATTATATATATCAATTAACATATATCAAATTTTTAATAATGGTCATTATTATATGAATTAGGGGGTATCATTGATGATAAGATGATGAATAAACAACAATCAATTTACAATAATAATGTTTCATGAGCATGAACACATATAACAAACATATTGATTACGAATTTAATATGTATGAGAAGTTACATACTAAGTATGATCATCGTCATCGATAAAACAGTTGTGCTCGCACAATGAGTTGCAGGAGAATGGAACAAGAATGCTGGCATCATTTATGCAGTTCACATAGCAATCCGCGTAGCATGCATTCATTTTATTGATCCGATAACTCGAACTTGTTTCGCCATCCTTGAACCCGAAACATCCTCCCTTTTCTCTCCATCTTCTTCTTCTTCAACCTTCCTTTAAACTTTCTTTCTGATCAATAAAAATGACCTTGTCACAATTTTATTTGGGGGGAGTAATTTTGACGGGTGAATGCTTCTTGCATGACAAAACTATCTCTTGTTGACGTGAAGGAATTCAATGGTTTTAATTGTTAATTATTAGTTGGTTTCGATCAAAAGAATGTGATCTTCATGAAATTCAGGGCATTGTTGAGCTTTAAATTTATCTAAATTCCTTTTATGCAAACATCAATTTTGCATGAGAAACAAAAAAAAATATATACCTGCTAGGTTTCGATAATGATCATCAAGATATGTAAATTTTTTATCATTCATGTTGAATGTTTCATCGTACAAAGTTGTGCGTGTATCCATCTCAATTGGGTATACTAGAAACTAAGCATCTATAAAGTATTTGGGTAATAAATACACAGTCTAGAAACTAGATTTGATCATAAATAATGTGATACGTAATATTCAAAATGGTAAACTTTCTTTGTCTGTTTTAACTTTCAATGACAACAAACAGATTGCTCTAACTGCTTTATGGATCTTCTTCATATGTTAAAAGCTATCAGCTAGTGATTATTACAGTTAAACGATTTTAAAAAAAAGGTGAAAAAAATCAAGAGAAAAATAGCCAGGGAGAAAAGGGTAGCCCTAAAAGGTCACGTAAATGGAGTTACTGGCTTAGGGTTCAAGATATTGGTGGTGATGTTCTTGTTAGGGCAAACCAGCAGAGCTGCAGATTTTAAAGCATGCTATGTTGATTGCTACTTTCATTGCATGCTTGAAGTGGACAAGATAGTTCCTGATGGATCAAAATTAATCTCTTGTGCTGAACGATGTTTGAAGGAATGCATTGTGCAGTCTTCTTCTCTTCATCATCACTACTGCAACCTTGGCTGCTCTATTGAAACCTGCATCAATTGCAGTGAAGGTAAAGCCTTTCTGTTCCCTCTCTCTATATTTATTCATATTACGTTGCATGGATTTTTAGATTATTTATTTATTTTTGCAGATGGAGAGAAAATGGAAAGCTGCGTTGAAAATTGTTCTAATAACGTCTGCAGAAAATAATAGAAATGAAGAGTATGAGGTGTAATGCTTTCATGGAAAATGCTATTTTGGCCAATTTAATAAATTTTAACCTCTCAATAAATGAAATTATTATTATTATTATTATTATTATATGAATTTATCCTTAAAATAAAATATTCCATTGTTATTATATGTATTGGAAAAAAAAAGAAATGAAGAAAAAATTTCTTTTACTAAATGCTTAGAATGTAAAATTTATAACAAATTAGCAAAGTCTAGAAATTACCAAAAATATTTATATGCTTACAATGTATTTTTATAATTTGAATAAATATTAAAATAGCTATAAAATTATGTATTTAAAGAAATCTAATCTCTAACTTATGTTAATAAGTTTTACTCAAAGAAAGTGGACTTTGTGTTTCCAAAGTAATTGTCATAATTATAGCTATAAAATTGAGAGGGTCCAATTGCATTAAGTGGCTAAGCAAAAATCATTATGGAGTATATTACAAACCCAAATGATCAAAACCCCCCCTTATTATTATTATTATTATTGTTGTTGTTTCTGAGAAAAAATCTCAAATTTTTTTTATAATTTTGATTGTTAGAATATAATAATTAATATATATATTTATAACTTATAAATAATTTTATAATCAATTCAAAAAAAAATTTAAAGTTTATCTAAAACATAATTTAATATTTCTTAATCATAATTTTAAAATTAAATTGATTAATTAAAAAATGTATTATTCATATGAAATATTTTGTAATGGGAAGAGAGAGATATTGGAAATTCATAGAAGAAAAGGATGATGGTATAGTATTATAATGGTAAGTAGTTGGGAGTCACATGGTGGGATAGAAGTGGACCTCCCATTTCCAAACGCATGCTTATTTTCGCTATTTAATTTCCAATGGGTTCCTGAGAATGTGCCCCTCTTCCATAATTCTCATATTTCCCTTCATTTTTCCATTTATTTAATCCATTATTCAGAGGCTTCAATGAATTATGAGCCTTTTTCCGTCATTAATATCAACATAAATTATACAAACTTTTATGATTATTGTTGTTGTTGGTGTTCTTGTTTCAAAGGAGACAAAAGCCAGCTTAATATTGACAAACTCATTTTAATATAACAATAGTTATATCCACTATCTTCTCTTGTATACCGATAAGAATCTAGCTAAGCTAACCTAATGCACATATTCCATCCACCAACTTGCCTTTATATATATATGTGGGTACAGACGCACACTATAGCTGGAGGTGGGTTTCAGAAAGAAAGAGCGAATGGAGCAGAGAGGAGCAAGGTCTTTAATGGCGGTTTTAATGGTATTTGGACTGCTTTCAGGGCAGTCTTATGCTTCTACTTTTAGTGATTGCTACAAAGGTTGCTTCATTTTATGCGTAATAACACCTGGTGGCTCTATATTTTCTTGTGCTACTAAATGTGTTAAAGATTGCATTTTGCCTTCATCCATCGCTTCTTTAGACGACCACCAACAGACCCTTTTCTTCTGCAAGTTTGGCTGTTCTTCTTCTTTGTGCACCCACTTCAGCTCCAAGACTGATCCTGGTATATAAATTATCCTCTAAATGTCGTTCCTACGAGTTTTTCTATTCCCAATTCGGATGTTCAGATCACGTTTTTTTCATTGTTAGATCTGATGTAAATAAATATTTTCTTCCATTTGTTGTTGACAGGGGAAAAGAAAGTGGCAGGCTGTGTGAATTCTTGTTCACAGAGATGCACCAACAATTACTTACCATGAAATTAGACTTGCGGTAGTTGTTGTAATTGATATTATACTTGTCTAATTGTGTTTAGTGTCAGAGTGCTCAACTAAATTCAATGAATAAACAAAGGTGTTCTAACCGTCCATGCTAAGTTCTTCTCGGCGACATAGCTTAACTGCTGTAATTCTTCACCTTTTTGATTTGTTTAGTGATTAAAAGGTTCACGGGTTTTAATATGAAAAACTTCTTGCTGTATTGATTTGATTCGCATATCAGTAGGGGTTGCTGTCCCGTCCCGTGACTATGGATGATGACAAGACACAATACAGTAACAAACTATCCTTAAAAGATCATAAATCTTGTAAAGATTCGTAATTTTTCCGATCCAGACCATCATTTATCCAGCCAAGTAATGGATCAGTTACTAAAATGGCGAGAGAATGAGGGTAGCAGAAGAAAAATCATGATGGAAATGATATGGTAAATGGGTGGATACAGGAGGCCATCCATGAATTATAGCCAAGTAAACAGCATGAACAAAAACAATGGTCTTGCCTTCCAGGGTAGAACTTACAGCTGTAACTAAAACTCGGTCTATTTAAATTAAAAAAATAATACTCAATTTAGTTGAATTTATAAATCAATTTGACACAAGCTTATAAATTAATTTGTTATTTATATAAAAAATAATTTAATAAAATATATCTATATTTTATAAAATATTTAATATATGTTGTAATTATTTTATGTTAATCGATATATTTTATATATATTGAAAATTAATAATAACTATTAAATATCATATATTGATTAATTATATAATATAAATCATGGTTTTATATTTCTATCATATTAAAATGATTATTTTTTATTAAATGTTTTTCCTATTAAATTTTTTAAAAATAAACGAGTTTTACATTTTCTTTTCAATTCTTTTACCATTAAAAATTTGATTTTTTTGTTATATTCATTTGCTCTTTTTAAAAATATTTTTAGAAATTATATTTTGAAAGACACCAAAAATAATGTTAAATTAAAAATATTTAAAACTATATAATGATGCATGATAAAAAAAAAAATTATCAAGCTGCATTTATCAAAATAAAAATAAAAAAATTATATTTTAACAACTTTTCCTAAAAAAAAAACAGGTTTGGTATTGATTAATTTAAAATTTAGGGAAAATATAAAAAGCCTAAAGAATATATAGTTATTATATTCACATAATATTTATATAAGATAAAAAAATTTTAAAAGGAAAATTATATTAATTATGTTTTAAATATGACTATAATTATATGATTACAAATTTATTTATTATATTAAAAAATTTCATTTAATTTTATTAATGAAAGTTTATAAATAAAAAAACATTTATCATGTTGAATTTTTTAAAGTAAATTTTATTTTATTGATTTATCCTAATTATTTTAAAATTTGTAGTGATAAAATTTAATGCAATTTTAAAGTAAATTTAATGGTTATTAAATTTTTTCCTCTCTACATGCATGAACAGAAGATTCACTCTCTCCTGAATCACCAGTAAACATCCTAACTTTGACTTGCTTATCTGAGGTTTTGATAAGAAAAGAAAAGTTGAACTCATCACCGCTTGCCTGTTCTTTCCAGCGCCGTAAAAAGAAAGCACGCTCATCCTAGTGATCGATCATTGTCGACCCTTTTCAGTTGCCGGTGTAAATTTTGCATGATATAATTTGTTATACAAACCCATTCTTGAACTTGATCCGAAAGTTTATAATCGAAATATTTCAAAATCAAATATTTCCTCGACATGATTTACATTTCGAAGCAACCTAAAATTTCAGAGGCCGCATACGTACA
>CANYBF011321419.1:0-30135 GCA_948192965.1 Dalechampia spathulata | reverse complement strand
CATGAGTTATAGACACTAGTACTTACGGTCCTTTTGGAAAACTCCTCGCTTTCGCTTAAATGAAGTTTCAGAAGGTTGTGAGGATCCAATTTTCGACTTTGATGAAGCTCCTGCAGATGAGCTATTCATCTTCTTCTTTTGTCTACTTAACCTATTTATTCAACAATTAAATGCTCCAGAAATTCAATGATAAGCATTTCGATAAAAAGGAACTCCCATTAAGGCCACCAAACAAAGAAGAGAAAATCACCAAGCTTAAAACTTTGAAAACAAGACGCATGCAGACGAAACCAAACCACAATAATATTTACTCGAACCAAATAAAATTCAAGAAACATGCAACACCACCACAAAAAAAGAAGAAATCAAAGAAAGACATAAAAATTAACTAAATTAACAGTACCTGTGATGAACAATTATAACAATAATAAAAAAGAAAAGCCCAAAAAACTCATTACCTTTTTGATAGTCCAGTGTAAAGCTAGAGGGCGTGAAATCGCTGCGTCTCCAGATAGAAATACATTTTGACTGAAATGATCATGCATACTCTTCCACCCTCTGGAAATCGTCCCGCTGGGATAGACGATAGGTAGTAGAATTCTGTGGAAAACTGTTTCAGATTGGGCTATTGTTGGGCTTAGAATGATTTGGGGCACCACAATTTAACCCATTCCTATATTTTCATTCATACTCTTATAAAAAGCACGTGAGAATATACATATAGGATGTTTGATAATACATTTATAGATTTATTTATTTTTATTTTTTTTATATCAAGTTTGACCAAGTTCCAAAGTCATAGTTTTGGCATCGCTTTTTCTACAAACTTCATTTTTATTTAATAATTCACAAATAATTATTTTTTTTAATAACTCTTCAATAATTTGCCAAATGGTACCCAGGAGAAACTAGAGTGTTTGAGGATGCATGGAAATTGTATTCGGTAAACCTATGTGGAAAGGCCCAAGAGGGACAGGTGTTGCCTCGTAGATTTAGGATGCATATAACTCATCGTAGGAAGACGTGTAAAAGCGAGTCTCTGTATGAATGACGTTAACCAATCCAAACCGAAAACCCGAGATTTAAACGACACGTCATCTGACATGTAACAAATGGGCAACTCGATGTTGCGTAGTTCATCTCCATCCTCTTACGTGGCATTCCGTAGACCTGTCCCACCCAAACACGACCCACCCGCTTTCGTGCCCCATTTTAAAAAAAAAGAAAAGAAAAATCAAAAACCCTTTTTCGTCTGTCTGCAACACGTTCCTGACACAAGGAATCCCCATGTGCACAAACACGCGTAAACGACGTCGTCACATACAAGCGAATTTCGAAATAAAATTTAAAAAGGGTTGGTTACCGGTTTGGTTACAAACGCATTTCATAAACCTCGTCTCTTCCTTCATTCATCTTGGCATTGCCCTCTCTCTTCCTCTGTTTGTTTGTTTGTTTTTTTTTTATATAGATATATAATTTGATCTTCTTCTTTTTCAGTTGTTTGTTTTCTTTAATTTGGATTTCCATTTCTATCTGAAAGGAAAGATTTCAATTTCACAAACAAAGGATTAGAAGAAGACAAACGAAAATTCAAAGATTGTGAGTGCACGTAAACGCCTTAAATCTTGGGATTTTTCTCTATCAATATATAAGTTCGTATACCCCGACATTCAAGTATATCAACATACTAACCTTAACACCTACGGAAATGGATAGTCTTTGCCTCAAAACTGGGATTCACGGTATCCCTCCTCCGATCTCCCTTGGCGGTGCCACTGCCTCCTCCGCCTTGGACATGCGTGCAAACGCGTCTCAGGTGAGTGCTGTTGCCCGAGAGAAGTCTACCACGGCTTCTAGATTCTCATTTAGGTATCCTTTGCGATCTTTTTGGGCTGGAGGTAAAAGTAATCGTTACAATGGAATGGCTGTAGATGACGCGGTCCTGGTCGAGAATAGAGAAGATGCAGTCACAAGACCAACATCGTCCGAGGGGAAGAATGATAATAATTGGGTTTTAAAGATTTTAAGCGTAAGATCACTTTGGAAAGAGGAGGAGGTGGTGGTGATGGAGGAGAGAGAGGAGCCGAGGAGTATTAATGATGATGTATCGGTTAATGACTGCGTTAATCCCGAGGCGGAGGAGGAAGAAGACGAGTGTGATGCCTGCAGAGTTGATGGTGAAGAAGGAATCGAAATCGATAACGATTCCTTTTCTAGATTGTTAAGGAAGGCTTCATTAGCTGAAGCTAAGCTTTATGCAAAAATGTCCTATCTCGGAAACATTGCTTATTGCATACCCAAAATTAAGGTAGCTAATATTCTCTGGTTTTTCTTTAAAAAAATTTCCATTGAGAAATTTGTTGACTTTTTTATGATTATGGAAGGATTTGGGAGTTCTATAGTTCAATTAATCTCATTTGTTTGGAAATATTGTCTTAGTTTGTTATGAATCAATATTAGGCCAATTCTTATTTCATTGAGATTATATAGAATCCGACTAGTTTGTGAATTCTACATCGCAAGTTTCTTTATTTTCAGGGAATGGAGGATAGGGAAATAGTTTGGTTTGGATTCTGGAGGCATTCATGTATATGATATAATCTCCAATGATTACTGAACCCATTTTCTGATGCGTATTAACAATGTAATCTTAGTGCCTCTATTGCAACTGATAGATTATGTTGGCTATTCTCATTGATTTTTTATTTTCTCTTTAAATTGCACCATATATAACTTGATGGAGTTCTCTTCTTTTTGCTAACTCAGGCTGAGAATCTATTAAAATATCGGGGCCTTAAGTATGTTACCTCCTCGATTGAGAAAAGGGAATCATCAAGAAAAGCAGAGAAAATTCAGTCGTCGGCTGAAGATCAGAATACAGAAGCAGAGAAAGTGCTTCCAAAGGAGGAGTCAGAGGTTAAGGAACAGAAGAATATTGGGCATCACATAAGTGCCTCTGCTGCTTATCAGATAGCTGCCTCTGCTGCTTCTTATCTACATTCTCATACAAAAAGCATACTTCCATTCAAATCTTCTAAATCTGAGGGCTTGGCTGAAAGTGGTAATGCCAGTGATGACATTGCAAATGTGATGAACTCGGAGGTCGCTTCACTCATGGCGACCACCGACTCTGTGACAGCTGTGGTCGCTGCAAAGGAGGAAGTAAAGCAGGCTGTCGCAGATGATTTGAGTTCAAATATTTCCTCGCCTTGTGAATGGTTTATCTGTGATGATGACCAGGATACAAGATTCTTTGTGATTCAAGTAAGCTACCGAATGTAGAGCACGTTTAGTTTTATATCTCATAGCCATTCAGGGTACTGGGTATATTTGTTCTTATTGAGTGTCATGTTTGTGTTTTCCCAGGGATCCGAATCGCTGGAATCATGGAAAGCCAATCTACTTTTTGAGCCTGTTCAGTTTGAGGTAAATTGATCATCGTAGTTACTAAATGCCAGGTCCTTATTAGCAATCGTCTGATGGATTGTTAAGAAATGCTTAATTATGCTTGCTTATTGAGTTTTATTGTGGAAGATTGATGAAATTCTCTTTCATGTTAACAATTGTTTCAAGTGAAGAATGCTACCATTTATACCAAATGTTACATTATATTAATATATGTCTTCTTGGTCCAGGGGCTAGACGTGCTGGTGCATAGAGGTATATATGAGGCGGCAAAGGGTATGTATGACCAAATGCTACCAGAAGTCCATGCTCATCTAAAATCCTGTGGCAGACGTGCAGCATTTCGCTTCACAGGGCACTCTCTTGGTGGGAGCTTGTCTCTACTCATAAATTTAATGTTACTGATAAGAAAAGAAGTGCCAGCCTCATCCTTACTTCCTGTAATAACATTTGGCTCACCATCAGTCATGTGTGGTGGTGACTATCTTCTCCATAAGCTTGGATTGCCCCGAAGTCATGTTCAGGCAATCACAATGCATAGAGACATTGTGCCCCGAGCTTTCTCTTGTAATTATCCTAATCATGTCGCAGAGCTTCTAAAGGCTGTTAATGGTAGCTTCAGGAACCATCCTTGTCTTAATAAGCAGGTAAACATTCATCTCAATGAAAGTTGATTTTTGTTGGTGTTTTTTTTCTTTTCTCAGAAGCACAACTGAATGTTTGTGTATTGCTACTGCAGAAGCTACTATATGCTCCAATGGGAATGCTCGTAATTCTACAGCCAGATGAGAAATTCTCTCCTCACCACGAGCTTCTTCCCTCAGGCAGTGGCCTTTATTTTCTAAGCTGTCCATCGTCTAACACAAATGACGAGGAGAAGCTAATACGAGCGGCGCAGAGTGTATTTTTGAACTCTCCACACCCACTCGAGATATTAAGTGATCGTTCTGCATATGGTTCGGAAGGAACCATTCAGAGGGATCATGACATGAATTCTTACCTAAAATCTGTGCGTAGTGTCATTCGCAAAGAACTGAATCGTCTAAGGAAATCGAAGAGAGAGCATCGGCGCAAATTCTGGTGGTCCCTCTTGGCACCATTGGGCAGCAGTGGTGGTGGTATCGTTATTGGGAGGCGTCTGGCATCAATTAACATGGGTCAGAGCCGGTTTAATTTTTCTGGCGTCTTACAGACAGGGAGAGAATCACTGAGAAGGTTCAAGAGGCTTGTGGCATCACAGCACATGCATTTGCTTGTGGTTCTTTTGTTCCCTGCAAGATTGTTGCTGCTGGGGGCATACAGCGTGATCAACAACGCTTGACGACCCTGTAATCTTCGGTGCATTGTATTTCCTGTCGTGGAATATTGTACAGGTTACATCCACATGGCTAGCACACACTATCATTAGATGATTCTTTATTCATTATTTCAGGGGAAAAAAAATTAAAGAAAGTGATTAAAATTCTGTCAACCCGTGGGAGAATTTTGTAGAGGGTAGCTACACACCAGCACGGGTCCATACAAAAGTTGTGGAATTCTAGCAGTAGAATTTTCATAAAATTTGTTGGTATGAACTTGACGTTGTTTTATGTTTGTGGGTTTTCTTTATATTTCTAGTTACATATAACACGTCCACAGATCTTTAACTGACTGCAGCAAAGTTGAGTTGGGTTGTGAAAAATGTGAAGGGAAAATGAAATGCCTCAACAGAGTGTGTATATTAGACGAGAAAGCGAGATTTAGCGTGCATGACATAAACACGAAATTTAATATCATAGTTGATGTGTGGTTTCCATATGCTCGAGCTGTCGAAATGTCTCCGTCAGCTGCTCAATCTATTACAGGCATCAAAATCAGTTCCCTGTAATAATTGCCTCAATGATGATGGTAGATCAACTAAAACCTGTACATATTTAAGCATGGCACCTTCCAAGTTGGGAGTGAGGAACCGCAGAGGATTACCGGATTCTTTGGAATTTAAGCATATGAATGAGCCGATGAACCGGAAGTACTGTAGAAATTTAAGGAATTACCAAATCACTTTTTTACGTAAATTCAAAGAAAAACGAAAAGGGAAAAGGGGAGGAATCTAAGTTTAGATTCACCATATGACCCATGTTAACCACGTGGAAAGTAACATGCTGAACCAAATTAAAGAAAACGACAAGCAAGCCACGGCTGAACAAAAAGTCCTGGGGGCTGCCAATGGCTCGATTAGGGACAAAATGCGCCGTGTCCACAGTCCAAAATGGCTAGTGGCGGGTGGCGCTGGGCAGGGTCGTGCATATCCATCCAACAAAGCATAATAGCTCGTTCTTAGCATGTAAAACCGAGTGGGTGCATGTTTTGTTTGCGTAAATGGTCGTTTTCAGGCATGTGAGATGTTCCTGGCTGGATTTGTCTGGAATATATGTAGGCCATTCACCAACTTTTCGACGAGGCAACCGAAACTTAAGCTGAATAAATAAATAAATAAATAAAATGGAAGTTGGAGGTGGACCATGAGGCAGGCTGAAACTTTTATGAAAGGGATGTTACAGTTATTAGCGGGAATATAGGACCGGGAACATGGTTGGAAAGTGGAAAAAAGAGTCAGGTATTGAATGCTTCGATTGATTTTTTTGGCTTATGGTTATAACTTGCCAACCAATGTCTGCGCTATAGTTAGTCTTATGACTTTGGTTATTCTTCGTTTACAGATTAATTATACTATTTAATTACTAATCAGTTACTATAAAGTAATTAACTTATTTTATAATATGAGATGATTGAAATAAAATGAACAAATTAAGATAAAGTTTTCAAATTTTATGTTTATTTTGTTGGTAAAGCTTTTTCGAGCTTGGAAGAACGGAGGGAGAAGGCATCCAGGTTGGGGATGCCATTGGCCGATACATTTGCAGGCTAAAAGCACCTAATTGTTCTTATCTGCCAAAGTTCTTCATTACCTGATCAAAAGCTAAGCAGGCCTCACAAAAAGCCCACCTGCTCCATGACGTCCAACTCGGCCATAGATCCAGATCTTAATTGTGTTCAGCCCTTGACGCTTGAATGATTCAACATTGTTCTACAAAGATCATTACGTCATATGGGATCATTATATCATATGGGTCTCCTATGTAATAAAAACCCAACAACTCATATGCAGAACATATATAGCATGTCCAACAGAAAGAAGATGCACACTCAAGTAATGCAAAACAAATTGAATCAACGTAGCCGAAAGCAATAAATTCTGACAACTTATTTCAACATGTTTCATATGAGATGATGTTGAGCCTCTTGATCTTGGTACACGGCTCAAAAGTACATAACTTGTATACGAAAGATCAACAATTATCCATGACAGAGTCACTTATGTCTGTGCACTAAATTCAAGCCATAGCCACACAAGTTTCAGCCAAGTTCAATACTAAAGATTCATCTTACCCGCTAAGTACCATGAGTGCATGGCAAGACTGCCAAAAGACATAATATTAGCAAGGGAAGAAAAACCATGGATCATGCCGAATTTTTTGTTCATGGCAGCAAGCTTTGGATTTGTCTTTGCAGTTTCCTGGTTTTTTGACCATCCAACTTCTTCTCCAATGTTATGTTCCCTCTCCACCTTGTGCCTTTGCCTCATCATCTAACACCAAACCAGAAGCAACATCCGTAAATTTATGTCAAAGATGAATCAGCATGAGCTCAGCAAAGAGAAAGGGGACTACGACATTTCCCATATAACATTTCAAAATAGAACAAAGGAGAAACATATTCCAAACACTATAAACAAGGAGATATATGATCCAAGTCAAACATTTGACCCAGAAGGGTTAGGTTTGACTCTAAATCAAATGGTAATAACAGTTCAACAAATAACAAGAAGCATACCTCAATAGTCATGGGAGTAAAGACGAACAAGTTAGCAAGATTGAAAGCCAAGGAAGAGAGCAAGAATCCTAGCTGGTACTTCTCTGCAGTGGATGCTGTTTTCCATGGATGCAAGTACCCAAATGACGCCACAGATACCGCACTGCACACACCCACCAATGAAAAATACGCAGGAAACATCTTACTCTGCAGATTCCCAAACTGATGCCTCGGCAGATTCCTGAAATCCGTAGAGAACAATAGGCATCGTCTCTTAATTCTCAATTAATTTGTTTAAACACTCAACTACGCTCTTCCAGACGTTTCATTTTGGAGAAACTTAGACAAAAAAAAATTTTAACTTTTGGCATCCAGAATTCGAAGCACCAAGCAGATATTACGATAACTTGCGCTGAAGAAGGCAGGATAATGGTCATGGAATTTCAAAGTGCTTTAAAAAATTCCGGAAATTTCATAAAAGTAAGTGTAATATAAGCAGTATATATGGTTAACAAGGAGGAAGAATGCTTTACAAGAAAGAAAGGGCCTGCTAGCAAGCGATTGAATTACGATGAAGAAGCAGATGGCAAATTTTTAAAATTTCTATCTACAAGAACAGATTGAAATAAGAAAAAAAAGAAAGGAAGTTACTTGAACATGATGATGCCACCGATAAAGGTGACCCAAAGAGCAGCACCAAATGCCGTGGAGAAGCATAGCAGGTGAGCCAATTTGAGATGGGTAGATAGTTGACCCACAGACTTTGTTCCAAATATTTCTGGAGAAAATATCACCCCAGTGGCGAAGAAAGCAACGGCAACCAGAAATCGAGTAAGCCAACCCATTGCTCTTTCTCCCCAACAAGATGATTCAACCGAAGAATGAGATAATGGCAAGGTTGTGCTTTTTGCTGTGCGTTAAACAATTCAAGGAAATTGCGGCTGTTCTGTTTGGTGGGTGAGTGATTTTAATGGCGAATGAAAATAGAGAAAATTAGGCAACTCTAAAATTTAATAGTAGCAATAATTGGAATAAATTTGGAGCTGATTAGGATTTTTTATAATAGAAAATTAAATATTTTAAAATAAGGGTAAAAAATTAAATATAAAAATAAATATGATAATAATTAAAATAATTAATCCAAAATTTACATGAAAATATCATAAAGTATTCCTTTAATTAAGCCTCGAGACAATGATCACTGTAAGCCCAATTAGGCTTAGAGATAAACGCAGCCCATGTCGATATTGGGATTGTGACACACTAGTCCTTTTGCTCTCTTCTGAAGAACTCGCTGTTCTCCTTGGACGGATTGGGTTGTACGCTAGTGCTGGTTCATGTCTGCGTTCTTTGAACGTATAGATTGGGCCTACGTTAGTACTGGTTTATGTCAAACTTTATGCTGACAAGAAATAACTGGGTTGGGCCTACTTTCCAAGCTCCAGATTCATCGGCTTTCAAGCTCGTTCTTCGCACTTGGTTAGTGCCACATGGCTTTAGATAGACGCAATTGACCTACACCCGAAAGCCAATAACCCAAAAGCTCACAAATAACAACGAATTTCACGAGGAAATTGCGCTTTTCTTCCGACTCTTTTTATATACAACAACATGGAGGCACATCTGCTCGGTTGAAGCAAACAAATATTATATTATTTACCACCAAACGACCCTCGTCTTTGACATGAAGCGAACATTACCCTCTTTTTAAGAATTTCTGGGCCCAAAAATTGAAAACAAAAATAAAGAAAAAGAAGCGAAAGTGCAGGCTTATCTACCAATCTTCGGCAGCACTCAAGCCCCTGCTTTCTACAGGTCAAATTACTACTTTGCTTGTCTGGGTCAATATCCCCCTGTAAAATAAAGTGCCTTCACTTAACCACAACAAAACGACATCAATAAGGCGCACAGATTAAGACTAACAAAAAGATAAAACTCTTAGATCTGATATTCTAATTCGTAAATGTGGTTTGCGTTTTAAGCTACAAAAGTATTGGCAGACAATGTTGCAGCCGAACGAGGCAGATTTATTCTACCACAAACCAATACTGCTCCATGGACCTCTTCCTCTAAAGTCTAACCATTCCATTTCAGACCCATGTATACCCTTGTTTGATCATCAATGCTTTCACATTTTCATTTACTTAATGTCCTTGTCAAGTTGAAATATGCATGGAAACCTGAGATGGGTAAATCAGAAAGGAGTAGACTAGGGTATGAACAAAAGGGTGCATGTGCATCATAATATAAGGTAAATCTCAACAACTAAGTCTGACTTTTTGTATTATTATAGGGGGAGTTGAGGGCAAGGAATGAATGGCTGTTGGGTTACTTGTTGAAATGGGTTTGGACCCTACACTTTGTTATGATGGCAAGGTAATCATTCGGAGAAAATGTGATGTTTATGAGGGAAGCGAGAAGAGTGGGATCAATCCATTAACTCTTTTTGTTGTTTTGTTTTTGGGTTTTTGTATGGGGGAAGAATTGTGTCAGATGTTATAGCATGATTAAGCCATTCAGTTTTGACAAAACCACCCTTCTACCATCTCATGAGCTTCATGATACCCATCACATGCTGTGGCCTGTCATCATTATTATATATATAACATAATATATTATAAAGTAATACTATTGTAGATAAATGGTGGCCACTTCTTCTCCTCTTCCCGATGTTCCCAACATTCAAACATCACGTGTTTATTTTCCTTCTAACTCCCTACTTTCTTCCTTATTCCCATTTCCACCCCCCAAAACACCTAATTCCGAATAGATTTCATATACCGTACTACTTGTCAAACACTAAGACTACATCATAAATATAATAATATATATATATATATATATAATTTAAAAAGGAATTAAAAAGAGGAGAAGCATCATGTCAGAGACCGATTTCGTGAGAAGTGGTGCAAACCTCTCTCTTTCTTTCACCACAAGTTATTAACCCACGCCATTAATTAGTGAATTATTGTTATTTAATATTCAACTGGGCCAAAAAACAGCAAGATTTCCACACACACACACACATATATAATCACTTCTTAAATAATACAGCAGATATAACTGGATATCAGTATTATCATTTCTTACTGTGCAGCTGTTATTTCAGAGTTTTTTTAATGACGGATGCGGATGCAAGCTACAGCTTTCAGAACTACAAATAAATAAATATTACACCAGTAGACTTCCAATGCCTATATCCATAAATTAGTAGTCTAAAACTATGAATTCATATAACACAAGGGTGAGAGTGTTAATAATGGTCAAGCAGTTTAATGGGTTGCTTTATATGCATAACGCAAAACTATATATTTTAATTTTATTACAATAAATGATTTAATCTAGTTATGAGAAACAAAGAAATAAAATAAAAAATAAGTAATAGTGGAAACTGGGTGGGATACATGAATGCATATAGTGCGCAAGAAAGTGGACTTTCAGTAATGACAACATGCCATGTTTTGCATATATATGTGTGTATATATACATATATGGATATGGATGTTATTAATTACTGTACTTCGGAATAGGGCTGGTTCAAGATTGAGTTCGTGATGAACTTTTATTACCAGAACTGAATTAATATTGATAATGATATGAATTCATATCCCATTATTTCGATGGATTAAAGTTATAGAGTAGGGAAGGAAAAGCCGGTTCATAAGGTATAGGAAAAACTTGACTTGAAATCACTTGTAAGCTAAGAAAAAGATGGCTGCTTTTCTTTTTAATTTAGAATTTCCATTATTTTATGTGTATTTCCCTTTAAAACATGCCCATCAAACAGGGTTTTATGCCAATTCAAGATGAAGTTTCAATTTGGGCTTTGTGGATGATGATGGAACATGGGTTTAGATAGTTGTCTAACGAGGAACATATATAAGTGGATAGCATAATAAATATAGTTATTTTTTTGGATTACCTTGAGTGCAACTTTATCTTTAATTCGATCATATATGTTAATCTCCTAACCTGGCCAACCCTTCTATCTTAAATTTCTAATTCAGAACTCCCTCGTTGGCATCAGAATATACCAATATAAATGGCAATGGACTTCCATTCCAGAAAAAGGTATTTTGATGAGGAGGAATGCATGAAACGGATGGAAATAGGAATCGTAATAATAATGATGCTACCATGAAATGGAGCAAAAAACCAGAGGCTTTATTTACTCAGGCAAGAGGGAAAAACTTAATGGGAAAAACCCCAACAACCCTATTAAAAGTCCAAACTTCCTTTACAGAATCACCATTATTGCATATTATTATTTTTCTCTGAAGAAGTCATTATTTGGTACACTTACAGCTTACCACTGTCATTTGTGCGGGTGTGCATGAATCGAAACGCTCCGTAAAGATGCCAAACGGCAATACTGATTCCCTCCCTCCCCATTATATGCATTGCCCGTAAAAAACCAAAATACCGTACCTTGATTTGACACCACCTTTCTTCCTCCTCATCTTTCTTTGTTTTCTCGTATTGAGTGCTGATATGACCATCTATCTCATACCCTTCAAACGTAAAAAGCAAAACCCCAGCCCTTTGAATGATTTTTTTAAAAAATCTTCCTTTACATGTAACTGGAGGAGCTTCACCGAAAAGAAAAGAAAATGGAAAAAGATCCCCATATGCCCTTTTGGCTACTTTGGTTTTCCTTGACAGTTTCCACCATAAAGCTGTAGGACACGTCTCAATAACAAGGGGCACTGTGAGGAAGAAGATAGGATGAGATGTTTGGGGGTGATGCTCTGATAGTGTATTTGCACATGATTGGTAATGTCCCTTTAACGCATAAAATCAATTATGGTACTTTATCCTTTAAAACTTGCTTCATAATTTTCTAAAATTACATATTTTTCTTACTGTGCACTTTTCTTTCTGGTAAAATTCAGAAATATCGCTCAATATCTTGCGGCTATTACAAATTTTGTGTGCTTGAGAATGCCAAAGAGTGGATAAATAAATAAATAAAAAGCTTCAGTTGGCAGTAGCAATTAAATGAAATCTAGTCGAATGTCAGGGTTGTCAGTCCATAGATAAACTAAAACTAGAACAAAGGCAAAAACAATTAAAGAAAAGGTGAATAACTCAGCGGATAAGACACCAGGGAGAAGACAAAAAAAAAAAAAACAAGGAGAAGAAGAAGAGCTTCTCTGTATTTAACTTCACCTGTACACCCACCTGTTCATAACAGAGAACCCGAAGTACCAATCTTTTGCCAGCGTTATCACACATGTATAAAACTGGGTCGATAGAATATATGAATATGTATAAAACTTGAAGCAATATAAATCCAAGAATTTAAGCGAAGGAGAAAGTTGCATATTGACGAAAGTAGAAACTGGGGGGTCTTGTAGGTACTGAAATATGGGAAAATAAAATAAAATTCTGTACATGTAGTAGATGCAACTGCTAGAAGACGAAAGTAGAGACGTGATAGAAGAAGGGTGACAAAATTTTCCGGCGGTCTAAAATTTGTACAAATTTTTCTTGTCGAAACAGAGGAACCAGAGATTCTCCCGCCGGTAACATCTCAGAGGATTTGATTTTTTTTTAAGTTTTATTTTTTGAATTTGTACTTTAGCAGCTCAATGCCTCGTATTTCACTGGAATTGGACGGTTAAATCCAACTTGAGAAAGTAAATTTCCAACCGTAGCAAGATCCCGGCAAAATACACCTTGAAAAACTGATTGATTTGTGGTTCCTGAAGATGTTGCCATTGCTTTATTATCACTAGGATTGGTCCTTCTAGAACATGATTTCTCCACTTTGGTAGTATTTGGCTCAGTTCTAGGATTCTGGGCGATGGTGGTTTGCTGGACTTGAATTGCAGTTTGTGCTGCTTGTAAAGCCGCCGCAGTTTTCTTTCTCTGTTTCTCTGCTGCCTCTTCCTCCATAATAGTAGCCATTACGTTCGAATAACCCTTTTGTAGCAATCTATAGAGCAACAATGCAGACATTTTGGCTCTATCTTTAACGGAATCAAGATCCCTATCATCTGCAAACTCGCATCTTTCCATAAAGTTGGTTGCTTTATCAGGTTTGTGCCTTAAGCACAGTAACAAATGAGCTCTTTCTAATTCAGATCTTGAACACGCACGTCTCAATCCCATCAACGCATAATAATCAACGTTTCCTGTCTCACCAGAAGCAACTCTCTGCTTCAATCCCTGAATCTTGGTCGTTAATGCACAGAGTTTTCCTGGAATTTCACGGTAGCTTACATTGTGCCTTTTCCAGGCAGGACCTGGAAGTTTCCTGTCCCTCAGAATTGAATTGTACAAAAGTTTCAAATGTTCAAGATCGTGTAGACAATCAGGTAAGCATCTGATTGTTTCTAAAAGTGAAGCTCTGGTTTCAAGTGCCTGAATGCAAGTGGGATCAAGAGCCAAAGTCTTGTTACAATCTGCAATCGACTCGGCGATCCTGCCAGATGACTTGTATGCAAAAGCTCTATGCATGTAACATTCTGCCAAGAACCCCTGCGGGGCGCCTCTACGCCCTTCCACAATTTTGCTGAAATGGCGGATAGCCTCTGAAGAGAGGCCTGCATCAAGAGCGGCAATCGCCGCAGCACGACGGCGGAGGAGCAACTTAATGTGTGACAAAAGCTGAGAAATGCTTTCTGATTCAGACAATGTTCGCGGAGGTGATGGTGGTGCTGATGAGGTAATGGCATCAGTTGACATCGGGAAGTTGGACATGGAAAAGCTATCATCAGACCATGAAATGCTTTCCCGGCGGAAAGCGGCGGTTGTGAGGCGTTTTCCGGTCTGAAGGAGAACCATGGCGTCCTCCATCAGTCCTAAATGGCAACATGCTTGACCTAAAACCGAGTACCTGCCAAATTGAATAGTAATAATCCGTGAGCTTGATCAATTGGTTGTCGAGTTCAACTTTTTACGGTTGACAGAAATTTTGAATCGTTCATTGCAATATAATAATCGCAATTGATATTCCAATGTAATCCAGCATCCAGTTCCTCTTTTTTAAAGGCGAAAAAAAAAAACAAAACAAGGCAGCAGAAAAGAAAACGCACAGCTAGGCCATGATGGGCTTTCAACTTTTGACCTCTAAAAACAGGACCAAATCATTCCAAAACCAGAACATTTACATGGTGCTATTTCCCTTTATAAGAAAGAAAGGGCGATAAAACCAAATGCAGGATTCCCAAAAACGCCTTTTACGAGTTAATTTTCATTTTTAGGGCCAAAAGCTGAGATTTTTAATCATAAAACCACCTCCCATGTCTTCAAAGAAACTCCTAGAACCAGATGGGTGGCTCTGCTTTTTACTCGAAAACTAATAAATTAATTCACTAATTTCGTACCCCACAACACCACGTTAACAACGCCCCGTAATAACAACGAAGATCAATAAGAGGAGAACAAACGGAATTACCTCCATTGCCCTTGCGAGTCGCCATTTTTACAAATGCCGGCCATGACTCTCTTCTTTAAATCAGAAACAGAAAAACACTTGAAAGTTGGCTCTTTGTCCACTGAGTCTGCTGATGACAAGTTATAAGTCAAGAGCTTAACTCGTTCTTTGGACAGCTGCTGCGAAGACGAACTGGAGTTATCAGAAGAAACCGAACCAGAGTCGTCATTATTACTACCATTATTGTTTCCCATTTTCAAACTTGGAATGTGATCTTGAAGCATATCAGCTACATCCTTGAATCTCCTTAAATAAAGTAAAGATCTAGCCTTCAGCTCAAGAGCCACTTCAAAACGAGGAGAAAGAGCTAAAGCCCCGTCTAAGAGATTCAAAGCGGATGCAATATCGCTATGCTCTTGTGTGGCAATCAGGTTTCTCGCGTCTTTAATGTACTTATCTACAATCTGCAAAAGAAACAACATTCACCCATGAAATAAAAAAAATCAAACCAGCAATGCGAAACGATGACAGATGGATCAACATTTCAGTTCATCAAATACCTTTCGGTTGGTGAGCCACCAGTGTTTCTTTTCAGCACCATTGATGCAAGGAGAAATGGCCATGGTTGGAAGCTGTCCCGTAGAATAAGAAGAATCAACAACCATAACACTCTCTCCTGCTCCCTTTTTTTTCTTTTGTTTTTTTTTATTTGAGGGGGGGAGCTCTGTTCTATCTCAAAGAACGTACATTTTCTCTTGGGTTCGTGTAATAAAGGGGTTGAGAAAAATATATAGGAGGAGGAAAGAGATAGAGAAGAGAGGAAATGGGAACAAAGTGGAGAATGAGAGAGAAAGAGAAAAAGGGTTTATTTAAATGAATATCTTTACAGATTTCTATTAAGGCGAGTTTATGGAGTAATATAATGAAAAATGGAATATGAAAATTCAAAAAAATAAATAATAAATAAAATGCCAGCTTTGACCTCAGAAAAAGCGTTTTGATCCTTCATCTTCATAGCTGGCACCACACACCACCTTAGATTCTCTCTTACACTTATGTGGCCTATGCAAGCAGACCGCTATGACCCTATTATTATCAGTTTTTTTAATGAGAGAAAAAAAAATGTGACCGGATTTACCCGGTGAGTGTCATGATTATGACCGAATATTAGCGGTGACGCATCACGGGTTCTCGGGTTCAACTACCGGAGAAAAGATAAGACGCCAGCGAATTGCCCCAAAAGCAAGTAAAGAGTGTGTAAGAAGTGTCTTGAGTTATTTATTTCCGGTCACATATGATTTACCCTTCTGCCCTTCACTGGTTCATTCAATTCTTGAGATGGAAGCACACAGGGTTTTTTCTTTAATGACATGCATCATTGTCCAGCACTCAATCAATGAAATGTTTGTTTCTTAATTTCTTCTCGTGTGATAGGTGTTAACAGCTCTATAATGTTTAGTATTTAAGGTATTCAAATTATATACCAGAGTTTTGTTGAAAAGTTAAACCATATGCCAACTTTGCGTAATTCCTGTAATGATTAGGGACCAGTGAGTTATTCTAACCTGTACTTGCAAGTTTATGTTTTTCGATTCATTTGGTAAGTCATTGAAGACATGAAATTACCTCCCCACCCACCGCATGATGGTTACGAGAATGGTCCGGTGAGCGACGGAGGGCATGGAGGTAAATAAGTGAAAGAAAGGAGGGGGGGGGGGGGATTGGTAAAAAGAGGGAAGCATGTTTATATAAGGGGGGAAGGAAAGTGACTCTTGTATGTTAAGGCACAGGAATCATGCTTTTCCTTTTGGGAGCTTTGCTTTCCTTTTTTAATTTCACCCACACTGATTAATGAACGCACATGAATACGGATAGTAGCCAGATGGGTGTGTCTTAAAACTCCCCATCTAACTTCCTTTTCCCTCGACCCCACCATCTTCCACGTCATCAGCCATCCATCCACGTGGCATCATCTCCAGATCAGCTTGTGGGTTTTTGGACAGCGCTCTTGTCTCCTTCTTACTTCTCTATTTTTGGGGGACCTTTCTATATTAATATAGTTTGTTACCACTATATGTTCAATGATTTTTAGTCCTTCCAATAATGATCAATTTTGTATATGGCTAAGAAAAATTCTTCGGAAAAAATATTATTATTATTTAAAAAAAAAAAAGAAAACCCAAATACAGTTTGCACTTTCAAATTATGTTGAATAATTATATTGCTCATAATTCAATTGTTTGTCACTTCTCCTCTGAATAATTCTGAGGCCAATCATTAAAGAGTAAATAGAGCGAGTACAAATTATTAAAAAGCTGTGGTAGAATAATGTGGAACAATGGCTATGAGTTGAATTTTGAACCAACATTCTCCTGGCCAGTTAAAACAACTGCTTTGCTTTATGAATTATTATTTACCTTTGTATGATATAATCAGGATTTCACCTTAATTCAAGGCGATGTCGTTTCAAAAAGACCCCTCTAATCCAATTGCAATCATGGCTTCACATTGTTTGGATGCCAAGCATGAATCATTATCATAAATTTTCTATATCCGTCGAGATATTTGGATGAAAAAAATAGTGGCCGGAGATTCACCATCCACAAGTCATGGGATCATTAATTACAATCCCATGTCATATGCTAATCTATACGATAGGCATTATTTATATACAGTTGTCGCGATTGCTTAGTGGGAATTAAGAAAGTCTTGAATTTGAAAGAAACATATGATTGGTTCTACGTTAGAAGATGATACAAGTAATGCCTGGGTTGTTGCTGCTGCTGTTCCCATGAATTTGGGACCATTGGACCCCATGGACAAGTCAGGGTCTAGACAAGGGTTGTTTGGCTCTATTAACATAGGTGCAGGCAGCTCTTGTACAGCTAAGCATTCCAAGCTGTACAGAAATCGTGAGAGAAACAGCTTCTTTTGTTTTTTAGACCAAGGACGTGTTAATTTCTAGGGAAAGATAAACGCAATATCAAACTTTAACGTGCAAGTTTTTTTAATATAAAATTTTTTAAATTATTTTTTATTTTTTTTTTTAAGAAAACACTAAAACTGTGCCGTTTCATGGAAATGCATGGGAACAAATTATAAGGACCAAGCGGAAAGGGGAAAAGAAGAAAGTTAAGGTTTCTTTCTCTTTAATATTTTTTTTTTTTATAAATTTTTTGAAATGGCGAAATGGATGATGAAAGAGTAGATGGGGATTGGTTGTCATTTAAAAAAGGAAAAAATAAATTAAAAGAAAAGAAACTTGAAAGGTGAAGGGCACATGGCAAAAACAACATATCATGCAACCCAATATGAGGAGTTCTTCAGAAGACACATGCTTTGTCTAGACTTTCATTAGAAGCATAAATTGACTGTATTTACATTATATACGGGCATTATTACTGTAATCTTATGTTATAATATATATATATATATATAATATGTGTGTGTTTGTATATGTAGCCGTTATTATTCTTGGACGCACAAAGCCACAGCTTTGATTCCACCATTAATAATTGGTGAACTTCTCGTTCACATTCTTTTAGATCCATCTCCTAACTGCATTTTGTTGTTATTCATTATAATTGGCATTTATTATATATATATATATATATATATATTAGCATCTGCGAGATTAGATGGCATCGCAATATGACTCGTAACGAACTTAGAATTAATTAGACCCACCATTTTCCTTTTATTTATTTTTTTGAATTGATAGAGTTTTATATATGATTTTGATGGATGTTGACTTGAGATTAATGGAATTGGGATCCCTTGTGAGTTACTCCAAAGTAATCTTACTAAAAATAACACATGCCCCTATGAATTCAATTAACCTTACGGTTATATTGGAATGGAAAGTAGTAGCTTCATAAAATTATTATAATACAATTCAGATTTTAATAATAATAATTTGAAATCGTAATATATGTTAATTTTCCTGCTTGTTAGCAATCAATTGGCAGATCCAGAATGAGTTCGAGACGATTTAAGAGGTGGGTAATTACAACGAAATCACCAATTAACGAAGCTCAATTAAAAGAGGCTTACCAACAAATCAAAGCTTAAGCATCATAAACGGAGGTAGGGAGATGAACACCATTATTAGGAGATGGAATAAAAAAAAGAGAGAGGGAGGGGAGGGGAGGGGAGTCAGATGATCATCCAGTCCAGAGTGACAGATTGGCGAATGCTTAAAGCAAGATCCATTTTATTGTTAAATAAAACAGCATTGTTTGTGGGATCTCTCCCTTTAAGCAATCTTAGCACCACCAATTAATAATTATCTTCAAACTGACGACGGATTAATCTAATTGGCTTATCCCATTCTCCGGACATGTTTGTATTCAAGGAGGCAGATGCTATGACGTCAACATCAAAAGATTCTTTCCTTTATCGTTATGCGTACGTATATCGCACATATTCGTATACAGATTCATATAGCTAGACGATTTTCATTATTATATTTATTTTTTAACAATTAGTTATATTGATTGATAATATTACATTAGCATTTTTTCATGTTAAGACGTAACTTTTGGTCCGTTCCGTACCTGTTCCTATTTTAGTTTAGACATGACATTATTATTAAAGCGGTACGTTGCAAGGGTTCACATTTTATCGCCTTTTTGCTCTTCCTGGTAAAAAAAATAACCACCAACATCACATCGTATCACATTCTTTGTCTAAAAATTACATGCATTAATTAATTACACGTCTTCGAAATCATGAATTTGGACATCTGAATTATTGTTTGGTTTTCTAATATCTAAATATATTATTTAAATTACTGGATTATGATATATCATTTTAATGTCAATTCTTTTTAAACTGATTAAAACATCTAATTTTACCGAATGTTGGCGATAGAATTGTGAGGGGCGCACGTGTCTTAAGATCATAATACATGTGATGATATATATCGGAGGAAGAGCCATGTGCCGCCTTTTACTTTGTATTTATTTTATATTTGTTGCGAATATATATATATATATGGAGGGAATGCTTGGGTGGTTTGCGTTGCAATTCATTATGGTGGTTTATCTGTAATCCTAGGCTGAAAGGTGGCTAATCATCCACCTAATTAATCTAATTATTCAATAAACTCTGAACCCTTCATGTAAACCCACTATAGACATCTCCTCTGTTTTTGTTCTCATATACCTGTTCTATATTTGAAACATAAATATCCAATGGTATGATAATAATAATATTTATTTATTTTGAAAAGAATTTACTCCTCAGGACTTGGTTTGCAGAATCGAAAGGGAATAATAACATTATTAGTAGAATTTAATTAAAAGGGAACAAAGAACAGGTTCTGAAATTAACAGGTAATATTTAATGGGTTTTATTCCAGTATTTAATGCCCAGTTGCTAATAATTAAGGCATCTAACCGTTAAACCATCTCCCTCTCCTCCTAACTGCTTTGGACCGTTTTAAAGGGTATAAAATAAACACATTAAAAATCATTTAATTCCAATAATTCAGTATATATGGCTTTCAGAGAATAACTATGAATCTGTCATTTTTTCCAGAAAAAAAAAAGAAAAAGAGGCGCGGTGGAGACGACGGCCAATTCGAAGAATTTATTAAGTATAAAGGGAAGTTATGAGGTGGGCGTCAAGTATGATTTTCAATAACATTCTTTATCGACTAATTTCATTAATTAATTAACTATTATTTTTTTCATGTATATATATTTATATATATCTGATATGGTCAAACTTGTCCATGGTGAATGGGGAAAAGTCAAAGAACGGTGAAGAGGCAGACCGAACCCAAGCCTGGAAATGAGAGTCATTTGACAACACATCTCGGCTCAAGCGAGGTGCCATCGATACAAGGCAGAAGCTTACTTCTTCAACATCTATCACCACATGCTTTGTTAATGATATTCATTCAGCAGGTCAACTCTATATTAAGATGTTAATATTGAACATCTTAGTTCAATCATTTGCTACTCTTTTTATTTATTAATTATTGCTCTAATGCCAATCCTTTTATGTGGAAATCATTTGTTTTTTTGTTTTATCTTGATTATGCTCCTCACCACTGAATCGTTGTATATCATGCCTTGTTGCTAATTTTTGCACTTCTAAAACATCAATATTGATAACCCTTTAATTAAAAACAAATAGTTGTTCATAACAATTGATTATTTATATATTTCAAATTTTTATTTTTAAAAACATTATTATTATATTAAAAAATCACTCAATTTAAAATTTTAATTATTAATTGAGATTTTAAAATAATTGTATATTTCTAGTACACTTAAAAATTTAATTTAAGCTTTGAATCATATATTATGAGAGATGGACTCCCTTAATATACATACTTTTCTATTTCTAAAATTTAAATTCAAAATACTACACAAATGATAATGAAATTAATTATATTTTATTTTATCATATTATATATATCAACTTGGCATGAGATTATTATAATAAATTAGGAATATAATTATAGAATTTTAGAGATAGAAGACAAGGAATTAGGAAAAATGAGATGAATATGAATCCAAAAGGTAAAAAGAAAATGGTTTCATTTTTGTGGGAAGAAGGGAAAAGGAAGAGTAAACGCAATTATTCGAAGACATGTGAAAAGAGTGGCATAGTAAATGGTTGATGATGAAGGGAGGGACTTTGGGCGATGATCGAGTGTTCGGGAATTTTATTTTCCAGTCATCATCCCAACCGAGTCAGCTTTCGCTAAAGTCCTTTTTATCCTTGATTGGTGCCCAGAATGAAGGACAATTTACCAATTTCCAACCAACCCCATCTAAGCATACCTGCAAGTTGCCTTTGGCTAGACAGAAAGAGGGGCAAAAAAAAAAAAAGCTATTCCATACTCAACATATTATTATGCGCATGGTGTGTGAAAGCTCTCCTTCGCGTCCATAGTTTAGGTAAAATTTATACGTACATTTATTTATGCATGTATGGGCGACGATGGTACTGAAGGGCCTTGGAAAAGGCGGTGATCATTGAAGAACGGTGAAAATGCAATGGAGGAAAAGAACAGTAGTTGGTTCGGAAGTGGATATGGGATTGGTACAAGCGAGTGGTACTTGGTGTTATATCATCATCAGGAGGATGATGATAAAGAATGCAAGTTGGAGATTGATAGGATTCTGTTATTGATGCGAAAGAAACCATCAATGCTGGTCGTTTATGTCAATATCATTGCCATACTGCTCCTTCCATGTTGTTTTTGTCTTGGCATTTGCGTTTCCACATGCCAAACTCAGACTCTCATGGGTGATGTTTAGCCAACTCATTGGAGCTTACGATGATTTCCTAACAATTTAGACAGCAGAAGTCGAGCCTTGTAATAATACAACGCAAGTAAGACATTACACAGCGAGGGGCACATGCAGCATGAAAATGGAGGAGTAAAATCGCAAGACAATTAGACAAGTAGGCAGCCTTGGCTACGCTAAGCCTAAACCTAAGACGAAGACTGCCCACTGTATAATTACAAGTGCGATGATTGGTGTACTTGCAGTAAATTACTTGTTTGGGTGAACCTTCCAATTCGGGAAACTGAAATTATTGTGCAGTTGAAATCAAACCAAACCGCCTGCTTTTACTTGTCCAGCTCATTCTCTTCTTGCATTTCTGAAATTCTGTGAGACCCTGAGAATTTATTTTACTCCTATTTGGTTAATTTATTGTCAATATTTTCTTACCACAATTCCATCTAATAATTCATAATTTTTTAAAAAAAGATTGATTTTTTTTTTGTTCTTAATAATTGTTAGATAGCGTAGGCTGAAGGAATCTCTGGTGTCGGGTAATATGGTATCTGTCAGAACATATACGTATCAGCTACTGCTGTCATCAATTACAATGTATTGCAGGGGGTTAATGGTTCAACATTGTAAGGTTGCTATCCTGCCAAATGCCAGGCCTCTAATCCATCCACCCGTCCATCCCGATATCATTTTTTTTTATTGGTTATTCTCGTTTCTTCTCTTCTACCAACGTCGGCGGCGCATTTAGAATTAGCGAGCTGGATGCAGTTTTTGGGAGAGAGTAATGAAAGGAGGAAACCTTAATCATAATCATTGGTTGCTGCATTTGGGTAGCTTGTTGAAAGGGGTAGGTGGGTTTAGGATGGTACTGGAAAAGATAAACTTTTATGCAATGTCTACCGATAGGTCTGTCTGTCAGGGGTAGTTTTCGATCATCTTACTGCCGTATTCGTCATAGGCACCTTTGAAAGCTACTCTTCAAGATACCCTCTTGCTGCTTGCTTCCCTCTTAAATTGCTACAAAACAAGGTTCCAAATCTTCAACTGGAAGCCTTAATATCGGATGCCAGAACCGGCATAATTAATGCCAACAAGACTCTTTTTCTTGATCGAGTGAGCCCATCAGGCATCAAGATCGATTAGTTGGACCTTTGGATGGTAACCTTTTCCAAGGGTAGCCTTGGACATAAGGTACTGTTCATCTTGGTACTAAAGACATCTCGAGTGGTTGTTTCCAACAAAAGAACCCATTAACATCAAAGTTGTATTGGAGATCTAAGGTAGGCTACAAATAAAATGGAAAACCAACCAAGTGATCAAAATGTGGGAGACATTTTTAATCTGCATCTTTCAATTCAATCACTCAAGATACATTCAAAGAATTCAGGTAATCCCTTGCCATAGAATGGCAATTATGACTAACAACAATTGCTGCGTTGCGAATCATAGACTTCAATCGAGGAGTATGCTTATAATATCGAGATTATATATCTATATTTATATATATGTATATCGCCCAAAAGACGAAACTAAGATTTGATGACCCCAAGAACGCTAGCTTGAAGAGAAATTGAGTGCTTTATATCACCGATGTGAATAGCATGTTCACCAATTGGAATTCTTCGAATTCCTGATCTATCTACAACGCTAAGCAATTTGCAAACGTGTATCTTAATTCCAACTCTTTGTTGTGTCCTGGCAGCGACATGCACCTTTTCAAAGGCCACCAATTGCTTTTGAGGAGCCCAGCGGCCTGCTGGTGGTGCTGAGTATACTAGCAGTGTGTGAGTTCCATCTCTGGACCCAACATTTTTCACGTCTACTTCAATTCCTAATGACAACCTGTTACATTTTGTATGTGTCACTCTTATTGCTTTTCCTGAAACGGTTGCATTTCCTCGGTGTCCGGCAAGAGGCACTGTGACCATGGTGGGCGCACTTGCTATGTTGTGAATGAAGTGTGTATAGCTTATTCCATGCCCAAATGGATAGACTACTTTACCATTGTAAAACCTGTAGGTCCTTCCGGGATAACCCTTTGATTCGCTTGACCTCATTCCCATCTCCGTCATTGGCAAATTTGTTACATACTCTTGAGGATACCATGTCATAGGTAGCTTCCCTCCTGATTGTTAAAGCAAAAAAAAAAAGGTGCTTTTTCAGTTGCCGTATTAAAATAACAGACTCCGACTACATATTATCAATTTAAAAGTGCCTGGCAAACCTGGGTTAGTTGTTCCAAACAAGATATCAGCGATGGCTGCTCCACCAGCTTGGCCTGGGTAACCGGCCCATATGATGGCAGAAACTTTTGGGTCGTGCTTGGCAAAAGAAACGTCAATAGGCCCACCTGACATCAAAACCAAAATAGTTGGACCTTTAGATGCCATGGCAATTTTAGAGACAAGTTCTTGTTGGCGTCCTGGAAGTAAAAGCCCAGTTCGATCCTTGAACTCGGCTTCAATAGATTGATCAAGCCCCATTACTAGAACTGTCGCATCAGCTTGGCGTGCAGCATCAATTGCCCCACCAAATTGTTGGTCGCTGACACAGCCCACATCCGCACAGCCTTGTTGGTAGATCGTCTTCGCATAATTCCCAATTCCTTCCAATGGAGTGGTATACTTGCATGCAACACCTATTGGATCCGGAAACATGGGTTAAACCCATTTGCAAGCAAAGTTTATTTCGGCAAGCAGTAAAGTGTGGGTTAGTTGAAATGTACCAGCATAATTCCCAATCATAGTAACAGTGACATTGGCATTAGGCCCAATGACAGCTACAGTGGGATGACGGCGAGGGGATAAAGGCAATGTACGACCACGATTTTTCAAAAGAACAATGCCTTGTCTAGCTGCTTCAAGGGCTAACTCTTGGTGAGCTGGGGTGCAGACGTCTTTTGGGCCAAGGTTCCCATATGGCTGAGCTGATGACTCGCCATCAAACATTCCTAGCCTCATCTGAACAGTTAGCGTATTAAGCAAAGCACCATTTACGTCAGCCTCATTTATAAAGCCTCTTTTAACTGCATCTTGCGTGTGAACAGCAAGGAATGGACCACAGTCCAAATCTAGACCTGTACAAAAAATCCAAACTTGTCACTTATCTAGTCCAATTGGCGCAGAGCTCCAACATATATATATATATATATATATATATATATATATCCAGAAGTTGATAATGACTGGCCTGCTTTGATGGCATCAGCAGCTGCCTCTTCAGGAGTTGAAGTATAGTGCTGTTTATCATAATAGACTCCAACTGAATCACAGTCTGAAACAATATACCTGTAGATGACATCAGAACAGAGGATTATTCAGTTTACTTAAAATTAAGATTAATTAAGAAGAATGAAAATAAGAAAGAGGTCTCACCCGTTAAGACCCCATTCAGTGCGTACAGTCCGCTTTAGAAGATTAGGGTCAGCACAAGTGGGGATGCCATTAACTTGATTATAAGAGCACATGACGCTGGCCACCTTTCCTTCCTTGACACACATCCTGAATGGCACATCGAATGTGTCCTCCATGTCCTGTTTGCTTACCTGTTTCGCCAACCACAGAGAAGCATTGCACTTGCATGAGTAGATTACAAGGTAAAGTTCCTTTCATTTCAAAAATAAAAAAGATAATTCGCATATTGTCTGTATACGATAGGATAAAGCAGTGCATAGTCCAGAGGTCTGATCAACATTATGATCATGGTTTAGTACAAGTAATGACAAAAATGGGGACACAGTAGCTTTTCCTCTAAGATAAAAGGAGAATACAACTTCATGTAAAGAAACAGATGTACCCAATGATGCGATTAGCAATTATGAGCCTGAATCTGCGACTATTTTACTCTTCCTTCCTGGTCACTTGCTATTATTTTTACCTTTTAATCACAATAATCTATAGTTCTTATCAATCCCACTTGTTTTTTTAAAAGTATGAAACCAAACACAATCAGATTGCATACTGACGGTCCAAACTCCAATGTGGCAACTCCATAAGCCATAAATGTCAAAAGTAGATAACCCATGGAGGTTTTTTATGCTGGCAATTTCAACACAACATCACCAAACTAGACCCACATTCACGTGAAGATTCACATAAAAATTAACAACCAATAACATTAAACGCACGCACCTTAGCATTAAAATGGAAACGATCCACTCCGTTCCAGTTATCAAGATCATATGCCGTGAAATGTTTGCAGCAAGCAGCAACCTTCAACCGGTCACCATCATTTCCCTGTAAACCTCTGACATAGCTGGCTGCGTATTTACCCCCGAGCAGGGGATCTTCGCCGGGAGTTTCCTGTCCACGGCCCCACCTTGGGTCTCTTAATATGTTGACGTTTGGACTCCAGTATGTCAATCCTGCCACTCCCCCATTGTACATGGCTCTTGCTTCGTCTGACACTACCTGCACCCACATCACATTTCGGTTTTCCTCTTTTTTTTTTTGCAAAGCATTTGGCGGGCTTTTTCCTCTGATAAAACCCACAACTTGCTCACTGTTTCTTTAATTTTCCATTTGACGTTCCAAGTACCAAGTCGTAGTGTATGAAATTCTTTGTTATTCCTATCTTAATTAATTAAGATATTAAGAGAATTTGCATGCGGTCATGTCAGTTAATAACCTTGTAGTTTTGTTAATCTCTGATAGAATAATTTCTAGCACTCCTTTTTCTAATTTGATTGAGCCATGACTCGGTTACCGAAGTGCTAAAATGGGTTCAAGTTGTCGCAGAGACCATAACTAGACTGGATTCGTAGTTATCCGTAAACCCTTTATCAATAATTAATATGGCAAGTTGCGGCCAAACATTATCTAATACTATTTTATCCATTAAGAGAATAAAGCTTTTTACTTCGTTTCTACTACTTTATGGTCCATCACCATTTATCCTGGCAAGCAAAATCTTTATGATATCCAGTATATTTCTTCATTGGAATTGCATGTTATTCTCGGGAAGTAGGGCCAGAAGACGAATAGTGTATGGTTTAGTGTTAACCGTTCATAAGTATTATAAATACTTGTATTATATCTACCAAGATTGAGGAGACATTAAGCAATCTGCTAGTGGGCCAATGGATGCAAGCACATTATTATTTGGCCTATTGTAATCTAAATATCTGGTCCCTTGATTATCATTGGATGACCTACCCAACATAACAAAATGTGCAATTTGCAATGCAAAAGCTGCCGCACTGGGCAGGAGGCCAGCTAGGTGTGCTTAGCATGACAAAAAGGTTACCTTCCCTAAGGAGTATTTCAACTGCTCCATCCACTATTCCAACTTACATTTCAGACAAATAGTCTAAACGCATCCTAACAATGATAAAACGACGTATCTTTCTTTCATTTACCACATGATGAAACTCGCCATTTTGATAAAATTTCATTAGAAACGGAGTTGGGGAGAATGAACTAATAAAATGATAGAGTAGAGAAATCCTAACCTGTCCAATAGCCTCCCAGAGAGAAGCATTGAAAGAGGCAGCAGTGGTAATGACTTGAGGGAAGCTGGTGGCGCCAGGGAAGGCCCCAGCAAATTTGGTTCCCGGACCAACATTTGAAACTCCATGAAGAGCTTCAGACCACCATTCATAGCCTTTAATCCCAAGCCTAGGAACTGCACCCGCATTGTTGACTAGCAACCCGACCTTCTCATCCAATGTCAATCTTCCAATAAGATCCTTTACTCTGTCCTGTATTGGCAACTTCACTTGGCAAAACGGCAAGTTCACTGTCGTTCCATCTTTTGGGTCGCAGGCCAATGGCCCCGCAGCAGCTTTGCTAGTTTGCCATGAGAAACCCAAGAAGAAAAACAAGATTACAGTAAGAAAATGGGTTGCCATCTTCCTGTAATTTGTGATAAGGGGATGGATGGCGAAAGTGAAGTATATATAGGCAAAGCACAAGAAGTAAGCGGGGTAAAAGTGAGAATGCTGATGTAAGAAACTTAGAATTGTCAAATAATCTGCATTTTCCTTTTCCCTGTAAAGAATATAATTAGCAAAAGCAGAAGCATCTTTTTATGTTTGTTATTGTGGGTGGGCTGTAAGTTGGATAAAACAAATTAACAAATGAATTTTACCTGCCATAGTTTATGTGTTGACGTGTCATCTAGTAATTGGGTGGTTAGTGTAAAGAACTGGTAGGTCATAAAACAAGGATGGTCAGGTGGAGGTTAGATCATCCAATTGATGAAATCCGGGCAGCAATCATATCTGTTTTGATTGTACTGACTATGATTTTCCTCCCCATGAAGATTGCTGGCAAGCATAACATTCCACGTTGAACAAGCATGAGGAGAAGCTGGCAATAGCTTGGCTTGAAAGATAGGTCAAGTTGAGGAAGAAGAGATCACTCGGATTTCACCATTTCTATTCCAACTTCCGACTGCTCAGCCACTAAATGATGACATTACCAGCAAGCTTCTTCTTTTTCTTCCCTTTTATGAATTTTTTTTTTAAAAAACTATGGATACTATAATATGGTTAGAGTGTCATTTGTTGTCATATTCATCTAACAAACAAACCACCATTAACATAACAAGCAAGTTTAAAGTAAAAAGTATGAAATCTTTATATATTTTTTTTAATTTTATAAATTAAAATAAAACATAAACAAAAACATGTTAAACCAATCTGGAATAAAGATGGAAAAGTCTAAAGATTCACAGAACTTAAAAGCACATATTTCAATACATATATTGAGCAGTAGTTGTCCTGCAAATTATCTTGCAGTGACCAACTGCAGGGCTTTCCCATAAGGTGGCGAAGGCATGATTGGTTCATTTGGGCGGCTATGGTTATAATCTAATCAAGGAAAATCACCGACTCAAATAATCAATATTCATTAATCTATGAACTATACAACCACTAGTGCTTCTTGGTCTGGTCATTTACTATCATATTAAACTGTTTACTGGATCTTTACTTAGAAATTAAACCTGCTCTAAAATGCAATGCATGGCTTAGGTTTCTTGGTCTTTTCTTTTCTTGGCATAATTGTTCTGCTCTTGTCAATGATATGGATATATTTGGTGCCAGGAACCTGTCATATTGGGTGCAATGGAGGAGAGTAGAGGTGGTTAGAATGATAATGAGATATAAGGGTCATTGACAGAGAGGTTAATGATTCACGTAAAGCTGTCCTGTTGAAGTACCAACTTCTAATCATGAGTTATAGATCACAGTAATCATACAAATTCTTTTTTTTTTTTTTGGAGAAATAATTCAGTGGGGTGTAAAAGAAATGATAACGATTGGTTTATACATTATTAACGCAGCTAAATTGTCATTGTCTAGCATCGGTTTCAACAACCTTGAAACTGTTAAACAGAGGAAAGTTGCATGATTGCAGTTTGGTAGGGAAGAAACGACGTCGTCTGGCAATTCTCATTTCAGTTGTTGCTGGATTTATGGATTTTTATTCAGCCTGTGAATATGCGTAACCCAAATATTACTATAAGAAATCACGACATGTATATATATATATATGTCTGAAATATATTACTTGGTATCATTGACATTTTTGAAAAAAAAAAAAAATCTGTGCCATGATACGTGACAGTACAACATGGAGATTATGGGGCAATTTCCCAAAATGGGACAAATATTTTTCAAAAATCTTTATTTGGTATGAGAATAAAAGAAATTCCCGATTTGGTGTGTTTTAGGAGTTGGCCACCGGTTTAACCAGCGGCCAACTGATGTGGCATAATTTAAACAATATGACAGTCAAAATTTTCCCTCCCCCTACCCACGTCCCTCCCCTCCCCTCCCCTCCCCTCCCCTCCCCTACCCATTAATAATAATAATAATAATAAATAATAATAATAATAACTAATAATAAAAATAATAAATAATAATAATAATAAAAATAATAAAAATAAATAATAATAATAATAATAATAAATAATAATAATAATAATAAATAATTTATTAATAATTTTAATTTTAATTTTAATAAAAATAATTATATGTAATTATTATTAATAATATAAATATTAATATTATTATTAATTAATATTAATATTATTATTAATTATTAATAATTAATATTAAAATTATTACTATTAATTTTAATATTGATATTATTAATAATGTAATATTTAAGATTATATTACAAATATAATATTATCAAATATTAATAATAATTACATATAATTATTAAAATTAAAATTAATATTATTAATAAATTATAATTACATATAATTATTTTTATTAAAATTAATATT
>CANYBF011321415.1:0-71639 GCA_948192965.1 Dalechampia spathulata | reverse complement strand
GATTTTGACCACCCCTCTCTCTTTATAATGCATTTAATGGGAGCGTTGACCAGCAGCCCGACATCTTCTTCTGGATACATTTATGCCAAATCTCCATTTCCTCAGAGCAAAAGCAAATATATGACGATCGGCTCAAACCATAACCTCAGACAATGAATAAAATTGATGATTTTAGATGATTCTAATACATGGATCGAAGGAGTATCCCCTTCTGTTGCATTATAAGACAAGCAATTCACCACGTACAATTGTTTCCACCATTCCAGGTGTATTCCCTAAGCTAAAGGCCCAAATCACTAAGCACTACACAATTCAGTTATTACATTTCTGTAGATTGAATGATTCCACGAGATCATGGCTCCAGAGGTGTTACGTCGTCGCCAGGACTAACCACACCCTGCCGATACAACACGTATGCTCCCATCGTTACGTAAAAGCTCAGCCCATATTGAACACTGGTGAACAACAGAAAACAGAACCAATACAACAACCCATATTGAATATTTATTGCAATTACGGTTTCTTTTGCTGAGATGAAACACAGGAAGCCCAACCGGAAAGAGCACAAGATGAAAAACCATTTAAATCTTGAAGGGGTTTTCTCTTGGAGAGCCAGAAGAAGGCTACGATACCATGATACGTAAGTTGCTGTAACACCTAGGAAAAACCAGGCAATGGCGAGGAACAGCGAGCGCGTTAATTCGACACCTACGAACCATAGCACTGTCACGTTCATTAGATTCACAAAAAGAATCTGAACGTCTAAGAAAAATGTTACCAAGGTACAATGCTGCAGCTTCTGCTCAAAAGCATAGCTTGAAAAGTAGTTCTGGGTGGTACTGGAAACTGGGAAAAGGTTGTTAATTTTGTCCAAGGGAATACGGTAATAATGGTGATCCATATCGGAAGGTTTTTAAGAAGAATATGAAATGATGGTACTATAAAAGCGTTACATATAAAGACGAGATGAAGGCAGAAATTGAAGATTTCATTGTTTAAGGAGTCGTGTCTTTTGACCGGGTGATATGTAGATTTTTCTACACTCGTGACAAAAAAATACACGTTTACCAGAGGAAAGGAAATGATGAGGAAGAGAGTGTTTTGATCTTAATCGGGAGTGGGTGCCCGTTCACGTCTCATGTTTGCGGAATTCCAGTCGATTCACCCTTTGATTTTATCACCCATCCATCTTATTACGCTGTAAGAACACTTTGCTTGCTTAGCGCGGTAAAACGGTGAAGGCGCCAAGCAACTTGATGACAGAATTTCTATAGAAGCAATGACCTTGAACCAAGTAAAATAAACAATACCAAGTTATTTTATATATTCTGAAATTTAGTACAATGTTTACAAAAAGCACAACAAATACTATCGAACATAGTCACTAGCTCGACTTCTCTTTCTTCCTTTTGGTGGATTTTCAGATTGTTGGGCACCACTTGTATGCCCGTTTATTCTTCGTCTGCTAGATCCATTCTTTGCCATGGTTAAGGATTCTGCCAAAGCAGGAGAAGGAATGTTTCCTGCTTTTTTAGGTACATTCAATACTCCCGTAACAGGGTTCCCAACTTTTGACACCTTTCCTACGAGTTTCCTATTAGCAGGACGAGCGCTGCGAGGTTTTACAGGAGGAGGATGAAGTGCTTCTGGCATGGTCGACAGGAAGGCAATCGTGCTCTTGCTGATGTAATCCTTCAGATGCTGCCTCAAGCTTTTCGTGACTATGTTCCTGAGAAGCAATGCCGACTTGTATTCGCGAGTAGTCTTGGAATAAAAGACCAGAGCATTGTTAGCAAGTAGCAGCATGTCTCTGAACGCTTCTTTAGGTGACGTGATGGAGTGGCTGGAAATTCTGGACCTTATAGTATCAAAATCCATATGCTGCAGTATCATTTTCTTGTACCTGCCTCTCTTCTGTTATAAGCCCAAGGCATTATACAACAGCAACAAGAGACACAGAAATCAGCATGTCGAAACGAAATCAGATTTAACATCTGACTGTGGTATATAGAGTTTCAGAAGAACATAAACAAAGAGAAAACCGACCTGGCTATCAAGCCTTCGACAAAAAACAGTGGCGCATTTATTCTCTGCAATTGAATGGAAAATTTCCTCGAGGTCAGCATGTTGGTGGTTTCCTGAACCTCTGTTCTTATCATCAATAACTGAACATCTGCCCGTTTGACCAGAAGTGCTTGTTGAATTATCTTTGCATTCAGTCGCTGATAAAACATCAGTTGAGCCCCAATCTTTCCGCTTTCTCTTCCCTCTCCGTCTCCTTATATTCCCTCCCTGTCCTACACAAAAGATCTCTGCCAGACTCACTATCCCTATAACATTCTCATGCTTAGGAAATGTCAAAGTTTCTGGTTTAATCTCAACACCCTCCACTGACTCAGAAGCTGGGACCTGAGATTTAGGTGAACACTTTGTCCTAGTTTCCTGAGTGATACTACCAGCCGAAAGTCCATCTTTCGATGTGTCTTTACTAGAAGATTCAACCCCATCAGAGTTGTGAAACGGTGCGATTGATTCAGTCCGACTGGTGTTGGAACCAACATTGCTATTATTTCTGCTCTCAGCCTTGAGAGTTTCAAGCTTCAACTCCAGGGACCTGAAATAGAACAAATCAAACAAACAGATAAAGATTGACGAGACAAGGAAATCAAAGTTAGCGAAAGATGCAGACAGGAAAAGGGAAGGACCCAATTGAGTCTTCAGACAATTCCAAAGCTCGCTTTAGCTCAGCCATCCGCTGCTTTCTGAGCTCTTCAAACAGAACTCTGAGAAACATATGGCATGGAAGGGCTTAGCAGTGAATGAAGAAGAACAAGATTTACAAATACATACAAATACCATACATACGTGGATCCAGAATAACGCCGTAGCAAGTCCTCGTACTTGGCCTTACAAACCTGTAAATTAAGGACCATACACAAATATCTTTTATTATATACTTAGAAATTGTCCTTATTACCCTTTTCACCTTCCACATATGAACTCTAGTTTAATAGAAAACCAAACAATAAGATTATTAGAATCAATAAAGACAAGAGGGCATCGTGGAGGGTAATTTGGACATTTTAAAAGACATCCAATCAACGTGACATATTCGACGTCGTATAATGATATAAATAACATGGCTTATGACAAACGTACCAAAATTAAGCATGGTCCATGCAGATTATTTTAATTCAGGATTATTTAAATTCATTAAAATAATATTTTTATAAATTATTATGTAAATTAAATTTATTTTGACAAAATCTAAAGGGACTTCATAGACCTAAAAAACAAAAAAGATTGACCTGAGGAGTGAAAGTAAATGGGCAAACGGTTCGGGCACGGAGTTCGGCGGATACGGAGTCCCAATCTCCGGTACCGTGGCGGAGAACGGCTCCACCCAACAACAACTCTTCCCATGTGCCCCACCTCACTGCCAACACCTCCGTACTCATCTCTATTTCCTTATCACCGTCCAAGTGTACGACCCAGATTGACTTACTCACCACCAACCCCTTTATCCTACACACCCTGGCGTACTTTAGCAAACAACGAAACGGGAAAAAGCAGAAGAAGGAAGGAAGAAAATTTTGCGCCAGAAGTGAAAACAATACTTTTTTTGAAATATAAAATTCAGGAGAACTGAAGGAAGAAGAAGAAGACAGCCAAATGGGGATTAACAAAGTAAGTAAAGAATCACGAAAAAAGCGCTTCTGGATAATTGAGTAACAGAAAAAGTCGGATTCCCACTGACAAGAAAATGATATTTTTGTTTATTATTTCTGGGTGGAGAACATATCTGTGTTTGTGTATACATAAAGGTATGGTTATTTTAATGGGTTGGGAATTAAGAAATTCAGAGAAATGGTAATGTAATTGCGTGAGAAACAGGGTTGACAGATTCTTATTCAGAGAGAAGAGAAAGCCAAGGAAAGAAGTATAACAAGGGAGATTATATATGAAGAGGAGTGTTTATGCTGAGAACTTTTCATCAACATCAACTACGAAATAAAAAGAAAATTGGTGAGCAATGTTTGTTTCTTGAGAAAAACATGGGCTTCTTCACTTGCTGAATCCACTTTTATTACGTGGAATGACATTTGTACCCTTTCTAACAACAGATTATTTATCCCATTGTTGTTCACAGATGGACATAGAATGTAATAATCTGTACCTTTATTGGTGTAATGATAAGGTTCTAGAGGTAAAAGAATATCATCTTTGTCCAAATAATTTCAATACCTTTTCTAATATGGAAATTGAAAGTGGGTATTCTTTTTGAGAAAGAGAAAATAGAAGTGGGTATAAGTGTCATTTGAACAAAAAGGATGGAATAAAGGTTGCATCTTTTCATGTAATTCCACAAAATGGCACCTTTTTTTCCTTGGTTGTCTCAATTTCTTTTCCTTCTTAAAGAAGTGACAAAAGTTGGAGAAGAAAGTTACAAATAATAGTTCATAGTTGAGACCGAATAGGCTACCCGTTTTACCAATGTCTATACAGTATTTCAATGGAACTATGCCATGAAACTCTGAACTCATACTAAAATTTCAGTTTTTTTTTTACAGGATGGAGAGAGATTTGGTTTAAGGTTAAATAATGGGTCATGAAAGCATAACGTGGCATGGAAAGGATTGAACTTTATTCATCAACTCAGAGATTAATTCAGAAAGTTCAGTTGGGAGGAGGAAAATAAAGAAATAACAAGTGGTGGGAGAAAGGGTAGATCGGCTACATGGCAAATTGGGCGCCACATGTACAAGCTCATGCATTGGCCTACCACCGTGACTTCGCGAATCGATCCTTCATGTTTTGCTCCATGTTCTTTTTGTCTAGTGGGAAGCAGAAGAGATGGATCTTCCTCATGGTTTCTTTAGTATTATTAGACTTATCTAGTTCCGTATTACATTGGTGGACCACTTTTCTAGATTGTCTTGTGATTCCCAAATGAAAGTTTGTGTTCTTATTTTTCAAACTTGTAAACGTATTTTGGATTTCAACCAACTGAGAAGTTGGATTCAGCCTGTCAAAGTCAAATTCTTGTCAAAAGAAGATTAAAATAATGATTCAAGTACAGAGGAACATGTTCTAAGAGTACAACATGGGAAGAAATCTATTCATTTCATTGAATTTGATTGCTGTAATATACACAAGAATTTCCGCATAACTACAATCATTTGAACATTACAGAAAATTACAAGAAACAATGCCCAGAATCAAAGACTTGTTATGGAGATCTTCCAAGGCACTGCCGGGACAACCGTTTCAAAGATGACCGGACTTCCATCGTTATTTATCAACAACAGCATGTATAGTTGCTACTTTAAATTTACCTCGTAACTCTTTTGAAAATAAAAGCCGATATTGACAGAACTGGACAAAATTGTGAGACAGGGATTACTTGAAAGCCACTCTCCCACCTGAAGTCGAAATTACCTATGGATGGTAGTGTTGGTTAAGATTCCTGAAGAACTAGATTCAATTCCAGAGCAGATTTTGCCAACACACCACCTTTCCTGCATCAAAATTTAAAGGAAGCTTTCTAATTGTCAGCTCATATTAACTTCCATATTAATTGGAAAAGAGCACATTCAGAATGCAGCTGAAGTACCCTCGTAAGAATCTTGACTTGAATTGTTATAAATTTCACAATTTTTGAGATATTTTATCATCGGAAACCCGAGTAGCAAATGGGCAGTTATTAAATGGCATATTACAAGGTGTCTGGAAAACATGGTGCAACGGTGTAAATCTAATGGAGATGGAAGAAGCAAAATGGTCTATAAGGAAGTTTTCATTTAATTTCTATGATTCGTTTCAACACGACTTGTTAATACTTCAGACAGAAAATTCTCTCTTGTAAAATACTGGTTTAAAATATTGAAAGTGAGCTAAACAAGATAAGAGTACTCTTAAGTCAATATAGCTGCTTGCCTGATGAGTAGGGGAAGAATTTTTTGAATTTTTCGCAGCTGGACAGAGCACTGTTTACAGCATTCCAGCCTGCAGTCAGAATATCAATACAAACAAGCCAGACCAAAAATCCTGGGTTAGAGCACCTCATTAAGAAAACTGTCAAGCAAGCATCCATGGGATATTGGTTAAAACAACCTTTGCTCGGCATGTAGATCAACGCCAACAACGGGAGGACCAGAAACAGTTGAGCGTATCACTGGACCAAATACTGCTGCAAGTTTCAGTAGCATCTCCAATGAGATACTTGTGTGCCTGTACATTAATGATGAAAGTTAAATTACAATATAACATTTCATTTATGAGGAGAAATTCTAAATAATGTCCTCTAATGGCAGGGTAATAATTGTTAGATGGTGCAGATCTTAAGAGTCCGTGCCACTCGGGTTCTAGCAATGAAAATTCCTTGATCACGCACCAATCAATATTTACCTTTCCATTTTGCTATCTAGCAAGCCCACAAGAATGGGGAGCAAGTATGAGAACAGGTCTAAGGTAAATATCTCCATTTTTTCCATGAGAACACTGATAACATCTGCCTGCACCTGCAGCCCAATTTAATTGTTATAATAAAATACCAAATCAAAGATGAACAACCGGTCACAATTTGCAACAATATCAAAGCTAGAATAAAAGAATGGACAACAAATAATTTCATAAATACGCACAGAATGATCTGGAAATTTCCTCAAGGCATTAATGGCACCTTTAACATCATTTCGTTCCCAAAAGTGTCGAACAACCTGCAGGATGACATTGGAGGTAAGGTAAACATCTCACTGATATTCACCCAAGAGAAGGAATAAGAGATGCAAGAAAGAAACTTCATAATTTAATTGACATTGAATTACAAAAATCACCACTTTCAATATAGCTATAATGTTCAATACTACAATTTATAAAATAATATATCATATATCAGTAAATGAATTTCTATAATCAGCTAGTCAAGCTTCTAGAGAAAATCTTAACCCAAGATAACTTTATCCATCTCATGTTGCAGGATGGTAAAAGGAAGCAATTACAAATTATTTAAAAATATCAGGTAAGCAATAAGCATTATTTAAGAATATCAGTGACTGATGACGGCTAACTTTACCTGTAACTTGGTCAGGCGAGATTTGAGTGTACTTAAGAAAATATCATGAGTTTGGATCAATTCTTCATTAATGTCACTATTATTAGAAGGAACCGAGTCCCTTCCAGAAATCTGAGGCTTCTCCTCCTGTCATTACCAAAAGAGAATAGCGTGAGTGTATTTATCAAAGTTGAAGATGAAGCCGAGTGAATTCTTTAATAAAGTCCAAAGCTCAACTGCAAGTAACATAAATTTCATGTGCTTTTGTTCAGATAATAAGCTTCCATTAAGGAGAGTAAGATCATACCATTATGGGAGGTGTTCTGTCATTCTCACATAAAATGTGACGGTTCAAATTAGTGGTAGCAGAAGGTGATATCTCTCTTTCAGGTATAAGTGAAGGAGTCACATTACTTTCTGCACTCTGGGTACTATCCCTTTCAGGCACTACTCTGGGAGTTGCATTAGTTGCTTCAGTTAGTGTCACATGTGTTTCTGGAATAACATGAGTAGTCCTATTAGTTGCTGTAACAGTTTTTCTGACCATTTCAGGTACAATTTGAGGGATCACAACAGTAGCTAGTGTAGGTGCTCTATTCGTTCCTGGAAAAACATGAAAGATCATGTTACTGGCTATATACCAGGTTCTGTTCTGGTTTCAGGTAAAACACGGGGAACTGGAGGTTCTCTACCTGCTTCAGGTATTGAAAGAAGGGTAATATTACTTGATATGGTACTTGTGCTACTGGCCTTATCTACAGTGTGAGACTCCATTGTAGATTGATCTTCATTGCTAAATCTCTCTCGTCTCTCAAACCTCTCAACCAGAGAACGTGTCCTGCCTGATACAACAGCAACTGCCAAAACAAAAACATTTAGGACAAAAACAAATTTTCGTTGATCCATGTAGTCATGAGAATCACATGTAAGTACTGGCAGACCTCCATTGACAACTTTAACAGAAGGAATCCTTTTATTGCTACGGACTGATTCATCACCTGAAACAACAGAACAAATTACTACCAGCCAGTGAATAGATAGTAGATACGCTACAAACTACAAAATAACGAGAGGAAACAAATAAGAAGAAGAATAGATGAAAGCTAATAGAAAGTATGGAGTTGGAGATAGCTTTGCACTATGGCATAGCAATAGGTCAAACAGTTCAAGTTGATTTATAATAGGAGAACAATGATTCATCAACATGCAAGCTATGGTGATACAAAAATAATCTAGGTGGAAAAAACTAGTTATCAGAAGAAGGAATTTTGAGCATATTTAAAGAACTGAACCACCAAAAGCAACGATGTTATGTAAAAATAGGACTTACAACTTTCCTGACGAGAAGGTATCTCTCGGGTTGAGTTACTTTTGAACGTCTCAGTAACGTTTTCTTTAGAGCTTTTTTCTTCAATAGATCTCAGTGCTCCCTCAGATACATTCAGAGTTTGCATCTTCGAATCCAGTGCACCTTCTTTCTCACTAGGCATATTGTGGAAGTTTCCAGACTCGAGAGCTAATGACAGCTTATCAACATCATTCTTGCAGTTGGATAGCCTCCGCATATGAGCTGGCCTAAGCAACATACCTGGTTTTGTTCGTGAAAAGGAAACTGTTTCCTTTCCAGAATTGGAAGAGTTCTTTTCAATGGGATTGTCACGAGGGGCAGAGGTAGGCATAACAAAAGATCTTTTTAGAGCATCTCCACCAGTTTTTGCCTTCGCTCCTACTATAGTTATATTCTTTTCAGATGGCGGATTACCCATTTCCTTTGAATCCAGTTGGAAGACCATTTCTGGAGAAGTCAGAGGTGCCACTTTTTCTGAAGAAATTGGTTTTCCACCAGTAGCTTTAACAAAACATGAGACAACAAATCAGAAAACATGGGGAAAACGGAGCAAAAGATAGATGTATATCCATATATGATTGAGAATGTGTCCAGGTGTAAAACATGTGTTCATGAGTATATTCTTACTGGTCCACCACAATGTCAACACTACAAAGTTTTAAGCAGGCGCCATTATTTTTTATCAAAATGCTTGGAAACTTATTTTGGCATATCTCACTTTGAACCCCAAAAACTACTGGATTCAGCCACAACTCCATTGTGAAGGGCCATCTTCTTCAAGCAATCCGAACACCCCCACTTTAAAAGTTTCACTTCATGAATGCAACATTACTAAAGACACTATGATTAAGGAATAAAAAAATAAGAAAAAACCATGACTCTTTCTTCTTCTTCTTTTCCATATTTTTATAAATCTTTTCGCAAAATTTTACATGATTTAAGGTTATATGATAAAGCACAAGAATACAAACATGGAAAAAATGAAAAAGGGGAACTAGAAAGAATTAATTGTTTTGTTTATAAAGCTACAAAATAACAATATAACAACTTACAATCCACATATATGTTCTTTATTTTGACTTCATAATCAGGTGATATAGGGCATAAGTCTGGATTCGATCTTATTCCACTCCTTGCTTTGTCTGGAGAATCACTTTTGGGGATTCTAAAATTGTTCTCTATATGATCACTTTGTTCTGACACAAAGTTAACTCCGTATGGCTCAATAAGCTGAAGCGAATAAATCAAAGATTAATGATATAGTTAATATCAACTGGACAGTTTCAAAATCAACCAAAGGGAGAAAAGAAAAGAGGAAAAAAAGAACTTGTATGACATATGAAACCAAATAACACGATCACGTGACATAGAGATGGGAAAACAATAAAGAACTGCTTAACAGAGAAAATTACCGACACATCAGCTACCCAAATTGCCACAGAATTTCGATAGTATGAACAAGACAAAAGTTTTCCTTCTTCAATGCAGAGGTCCCCGACTGTAGACCAGCCAATATCCATAGAATCATGACAAATTACAGGCTCCCAAGAATAAACCTGCAGTTCATATATAATCTAGAAGTCAAGTTCTATCCTAAATACAAAGAAAACGTTTCTACATGGCAGAAGTCCAAACCTTAAGACTGTCATCTAATCCACAAAAAAGTGTCCTCCCATCAGGATGAAAGGTAATTGCACGTACTCCTGCAGCCTGGTAAGAGGAAATGACAAGCATTTTAAATGATGAAGTTTATCCACTGATGGACAAACATATACAGAACCTCAAATGAAAGATTAATAAGAGAAACAAAGCAATTTTGGGACTAAAAAAATTTCAGTTGGTTCTAGCATAATGCAGGTTCAATTCGAAAGGCAAAATGACATGGAACAATTAAAACAGAAAGGGACACAAGGGAAACCATACTAATTGATTTCATTGCTGCCAAAATGATGAAAACATTACACAGAGGTCACAAAATGTGTTAGCCAGTATGAAGCTATTTGAAAGGTTAATTGGATTAAATCTAATTATGCTCAAATACCTCAGGCTTGGAAGTTCCAATCAATTCAAAAGTTTCCAAATCCCAGAATTTCACCGTTCTGTCTGCTGAACCTGAGAAATAAAGTTTCATGTCAGAGTACTTTTCTAGTTCAACCCACAAATACTTGATGTAAATACACTAATTGCAGGAGAGTGCGAGCAAGACAGCATACTAACAAAGAATGAGAAAGTAATAAAGCCTAGGGCCATCACATAGTTGATGTCATTCACATGCTACAATGCAAAGTAATAAAGTAATAGAACAAATCAGATCATTCAGGAATCAAGGGCTCACCTGTAGCAAGAAGAAATTCAAGGGGATGGAAGTCTAAGGATCTAATATGTCCTTGGTGGAACTTAAAATCAAGTAAAAGCTTTCCAGCGGTAAGATCCCAGACCTGTTTACAAATGATAAAAGAACTAATAAAGGGATGGAACTGAAATTTATTCATTTTCTAGCTCCATAGTGAGACACAATACCTTTACAACATTATCAAATCCACCAGAAACTACCCAACGCCCATCAGGAGTGAATTTAATAGTACTGATTCCTCGTGTATGACCCCTGTAAGTATGAATTGTACCCTTCTTTCTGATATCCCAAATCTTCAGATTTGTATCAGCTGAACCAGATGCAAAGAACTCGCCAAAAGGATGAAATTCAACGGCAGTGCAGTTTGATTCATGTCCAGTAAGAGTGCGAACCACTACACTTCATGAATAATAGCAAATAGTTAGATTTTCACTAGGCGGTGCTTTAGCAACGCAATTCAACTAAGCCCATCCTTTATCCCGATCAATTGGGATTGGCCATTGCATAAAATGATGAGTTCCATCAAATACAATAAGAAAGGAAAAGGATAATTATACTTCTAACTAAAGTGAGAACTACCGACTGGGTCACCTCACTTTACATAAAATCTTAAACTAAATTTAGCCGTTATGATGCAAACTTTTCTGGTAAATTTTTATCTCAAAGAGGTGAGGCACAAAGTCATATATTTCCCAGACCATAACTCCAGTTCCAATTAACAAACTGTAGCTCAATAATCAACATACTTTTTGCTTCTTCCAAGTTCCAGAGCTTTATCGCACCCGTGGAAGCACCACCAAGAACCAAAACTTCCGTTGCATCAAAAGCTAAAGATTCAAGGGGACTTGTATGACCACACAAGCTCTGCACATGAGTAATAACAAGAAATTGATTTATTTAGTCTTTGAACGGTAGTTTAAGATATTATATTAATTGAATTATAAAGATCGTCAATCACATTTTTAATGCACTTATTTTTGCTTACAGCAACTCTACAACATAACATACAAAAAAAATACGAGAAAAGCTAGAAACATTACAATTGGTAACATATTAAATAGGTTCAAAGATGAAGGAAAAAGAAAAGGTATGTACAGAAAAGGCAACGAGAGAGAAGCTGATAAGCATACATTTTAGCAAAGATTGCACGGATTCCAAATTGAGAAAACTGATGAACTCACCATCAAAGAAGCGGGTTCGCCGATCGCCCAAAGATTGACTTTGTAATCATCACCACCGGTGATAAACATTCTACATGCCTTCTTCCCTATACTTAGGCAGTTCACATTAGCTGAATGAGCAACAAATTCCTCTATTTCCGACTTTGTCAAGGAACCAAGCATTAATTTTAGAAATAAAATCGATAATAATGATAATAAATTAATTTTAAAAAAAAAAATCAGTCATTTCCAACTATCCCTCCTTCCTAAGTTTGGAAGTGCAAGTCTTGTCAGCTTAAGATAAAACATCTTGTTCTGAAATTCACCTTAAGTTTGCATCACGACGATTCCTTTTCAAACAGTGAAAACAGAGCTGAAAATATACAATCAAATTCAACTAAATGAAGAATAACTTAATCAAATCAACATGAGGAACCAAAACCTAACAAAAATCAACTCCAACCAAATGACAGTTCTCACATATCAAACCAGAAAGCCAAAAAAAAGAAAGAAGCTCAAGAAAAACCTTCAATGTTTATCACACACGACAAAAAAAAAAAGAACAAAAAAAGCTCCATCAGACCGTAAAAATTACATCAAATGCTTCTAGCTCAGCTTAATCAAATGAAGAAAAAAAAAACTATGAAGACCGGGGGGGAGGATACGCAGCTTATATCCACGCTTAGCCATTTCTTATCCACCTGAGAAATGAATTCCGCACGCAGCTCAAAACAAAGCCGAGAATTCCGTTATCTTCCTCTAGCTATAATGGAAATCCAGAAACAGAAGGATAGAAGATAGATTCAACAACTTATTGTATTAAGCAGTGAAATTCAATTACTTTCGTCTTCTGAATATTTTAAAGAGAGAGGGAAGCATACTATTCAGATTTGATTTCAGACCATGATGACTGACTTCAGGTTCTACATAAAAATTTACCAAACTACCCCCACCCCCGTCCTCTTGAACGTACAACCGCGTCTTTTATGGACGTAAGTGTCCTTTATTAATATAATATAAAATGTTCTTTTTAGTTGAATATATCAGATTATTAACCTGAATTAATAATTAGGGAGAGATTAAGGGTGATTAGTCATCGCACATGAGAAGATTGGAATAATAATATTGGCAAATTAAGGAAAAGGACATTTACTTAGGAATTTGGTTAAGCCTTTGGTTGGGTGTGACTGATTTATCAACACTATTAACACCATTTTTCATACCAAACAACAAATTATTCGTTTCTTGCATTGGGGATTACTGAATATGTAATTTACAGAGCTGGGAAGGGTGGCAATCTGATCGTAGGTTTGGGTAAAGAAGAACCAATATTATGATTGACGCTTTAACAAATACAGCCGGGCACAGCATGAAATTAAAAAGTGCTTCCCATGTCTTCCTCTTGCTTTTCCAGTTTTCCACTCATTACCTCTAATGATTGACCCGACTCATCCATTCATATATTAATTAAATTAATTATTAATATAATTCAAGTAAGAATAAATAGATTAAGTCAATACAAAACAACGGTATGATGCGAAGGAAGGGGGCGGTGGGGTTCGAATCATGTTACCGTGAGAATATACTTTTTGACCTGAATTTGATGCTAGACTTCGGTAACATGCAAGTGGGTCAAGAATGAAAACCTTGATTGGGATTGCACAACTCATAGCCCATAATTAAGGATCTAGCCAGACTTATAATCAGCATGGTCTCCATGCCATATGGGTGTCCAAATCAGATTTATTGCGGTGTCAGTTAGATTTTGTAGCTGCCGAACATTCGGAAAACATGCATTTAATGCTGACCAACCAAACCACCCAACAAACTCTTAATTGTAAGGAAAATATTACAAAGCAAGCGAAACTCACGATTCCAAAGAATATAATAATTATTACAATAAAACAAATCCAAAGAATAAAAGAAATGGTAGTGATTAGAACATCCATGGAAGGACTTTATATCCAAAATTTTCATCCTGACAAGCTTCCTTTGACTCCATCAAAACATAGATAATAATCTCACGTTGTTTTTAGGTTGACATTCTCCATTACAACATGCGTAGAAGATCCTGGACAATTTCAGACATTGGTGGCCTGAACTCTGGCTCCCCCTGCACGTACATGAACAAACCAATGGACGTAAACATAATAGCCAATAAGCTGAAGAATGGGTAATCTTAAGGGCGACTTGGTATGGGATATGCATGAGAGGTTGAGAGCTAGACTGGAAAACGTTGAAGAGAAACTCACCTGCACGCATCTGGCAATTATGTCAGCGAAACGTGACAGGGACTTGACAGGATATGCTCCGTGTAAAGATGGGTCAACCATCCCAGATAGCGAATCTATATCGTGGAGACGAGGAATTGCCCATCGAACCAGAGATTGCTCTCCTCGACTACGAGACCTTTTCAGATTAAAGCATGTTATTATTAGCTAAAAGAATATGATAAGTTGACTTGGGTGTTCGAAATAAGCATCTGCAATTTAAGATCAAATCAGTGACAAGCTCTTTCGTTGAATCGTTTACCTGTCGTAAGACTTCCTACCACTGAGGAGTTCCAGCATCACAACTCCGAAGCTATATACATCGCTCTTGCATGTATAGCTTCCCAACTCAAACTCTGGAGCACCATAGCCATGGGCATTGAGGAGTTGTCCTGTTAACTGAAAAACCGAACTACAAACATCAGCAACCAAACAGCAGCAGAGGTACAAAAAAGAACAGCATAAAAGAGCGACTTTCCATTTCTTATTTTCTGTAAAAAGATTCTTAAATTCAAGTTGGCATGTTTGACATTAGCAAATGATATAGCAGAAAAGGACTTCCTATTTAGGCATTAAGACCAAGAGACTACCTCGCTTGCAGAGCCAGAGGAATGTAAAGGGCTCAAACCGCAGTCTGCGACACATGCCGCAAGCTTCTCATCAAGGAGAATGTTGCCAGATCTGAAATTCCGGTGCACAATAGGTGGCTCGCAGACTTCATGCAGATATCTTACCACACGCAAAACGAAACAAAATTAAGATTGGCCTATCGACTAGAATTGTATAAATCACAACTACATTTGTAAACTTGCGCAGCTAAAACAAATAGGTGTACAAGAATTGAGGAACCAAGCAGGTCGAACCATACGAGATATGCAAAAAAGAAACTTAATCCCTTAACTGAAGGCTCGCAGTAAAGCGAATATCTATTACAAGGTATAATGGGGAATTAAGTATAGTGTTAATTCATCTACTCACTGTAGGGCTCTAGCAGCTCCTAATGCCAGCCTAATACGTGCATTCCAGGAGAGTTTCTTATGGATCTCATCATCTGTGTGCAGTGCATCATGAAGCGTCCCTGTCTCGCAATACTCATAAACAAGTAGCCGTTGGTCATACTCGTTACAGTAGCCCACCAATTGCACAATATTTGGATGCCGAATTTTAGACGCAGCGGAAACTAGGTCGAGAAATTCTTCATCAGTTTGTTGGCTGGTAGCTATACTGTTTAGTTTCTTGACTGCCATTAGCTATTAAAAAGAACGAAAAAAAAAGAGAGAAGGTTAAACTGAAGGCTGTTACCCCAATGAGCAAAAAGATATAGAATAGTGATGAGGACTAAATTTTGTTCATTAGCAGAAAGAATCTTGCCTTTCCATTGGGAAGCTCAGCCTTGTAAACACTTCCAAGTATGCCTTCTCCGACAAGATTTTCTTCTGAAAAACTATTGGTATACTGCTGAAGCGTACCAATGGTGAAAATTCTTGTAGAACTCAGAGGTTTAAGAGTCTTAGTTGAACTACTCCTTGAATATGTTTCATCAGGCACAACTGGATTGACGATGACCTTGTCAACTGGAAGGCACGGAGGAGGCTGTGGTGGTGGCTGCAATGGCTTCAAGTTTATACCCATTTCAGAATCCACGTTATTTCTTGTCTCCATTTTAATATTATCTCGTTCAAACTGATCTTGTAATTTTACTACGGAGTTCTTTGGAACAACTGCTAAGAAAGCCATATATCAAGATGACCAATGGGACGACGAAAACGGTGAGCTCGACATTACCATAGAAAATGACAAAGATTACCTTTCTCCTGATTAAATTGTTGTACTGAAACTTTAGTATCAGGCTTTTCTATGCGGCCCTTGTAGGAACCAACATCGTGACTTTCAGCATCTTCCTTTACTTCCCTTCTTTTAGAGCATACCGACACTAAAAGACACAGCACTAATATGATAGCTATTACTGCCACTGCAGCACCAACAAAAATGATATTCCTTGCCGTAAGAAAGGTCTTTGAACTTTCAACCTCATCTTTCGGAGACCGTGCAACAGAAGGCTGTTGTCTATGTTTCTTAGGTCTGTCAGCAGAAGATGGTGGCATGGCAGGAGATGGCGGGAGTGCTAGTGGAGGCGAAGCAAAAATGGTGGTATTGAAAGGGTTTCCATCTTTTCTGCAAGGTAGTGGAAGTCAAGCATATATCATTGAATTCCCAAGCAATAAGAAAGGCTAACATATGATCATGGAGTTAACAATTATTATCTCATGAGAAATCCAGACAACTGAACAACGTGTTTATTTGTTATACTACAGCATTTCTTGATTATGTCTTTTACAATGTTCCACCACAAGTAAGGCATACATTTCATAATTTATGAGTGAATGCAAAAGAATTATCAAAAAAAAAGAGAGAGTGCAGGGTTAATCACCTAAAATTTGGAATGTTCAGCACCTTCGCAGGTATAGGTCCTGAGAATAAGTTGTTCTCTACATTCCTGAGCAAAAAAAATGTGAAAACGTGTTAGCTACTGAAGGCGGTACGTGAGACCAAACCCTTCTCACCATGAAAAAGAAATTTGAGAAAAGAAAAAGAGAAAGCTTAGTTTTAAAACTTCAAGAAAGGTAATCGTTTCTTTCTTTTTTGAATAATTTGTCCCTTTCGGGGTAGTTTTGCTTAGAAGCAGTTTCGGCTCTTGGACTGATCAGGGAGTCACTCCTAGCCTCTAGACTGAAACTTAAAAAGATAAGTGGTCAGAAATTTACAGATCCTGAAGGGGAAGATCCTGCAAAACATCCAGGACTCCTACTAGTTTATTATTCTGTAAATGCCTGCAATACGAGAATGGTACATGACTTCACGGAGTATCATATAAATGTACATTTGAACCGAAAATTAAGTCGAGATACATACAGTGTGGTTAGAGATGACAAATTTCCCAACGATGGAGGAAGCTGGCCGCTCAAATTGTTACCTGACAGATTCCTACATATCATGGCATATGATTACCAGCAAAATTTAGAAAGAAAAGGAAAAATTGTAACAAGAATTCGGAGTTAAAATGCTTACAAAGTTGTCAAACTTGTCATCTGTTGAAAGGCGTCTGTTATTCCTCCATGTAGCCGATTATCGTTTAATGACCTGAAAGGATTAAAACTAAGATATTGATGGGCAAAAAAGAAATGCGAGCAACCAACTCTCGATCCTGACGCTGTTGTGCAAAGTTTGATTAGAACTCACAAGCGTGACAATTGTGTTAATGAGGATAAGGAATCTGGGATGCTTCCATTGAACTGGTTACCAGAAAGAGAACTACAACAAGGCAAACAAAATACAGAATCTAGTTGAGAAAGCGCGTGTAAGATTTGACAATGGCATCTGCTGAAGTTAGAAATTTGCTTGGAGGTAATTTTTCAGGCTTCACATACAAGCTGCGCAAGGTAGTTGGCAAACTGGATGGAATGCTCCCTCCAATATGATTGTCGCTTAGATCTCTGCATCAAAATACCGCATAAATATATATCCCCAAGGATTTCACATACAGGAATGGTGAGTACTATAAATTTTCACATGATTTTTTCAATGTCATGTCCGAAACCATCCTGAATGGCTAATCTGATTACTAACCATGGGACTTGCGGAGCAGATTTACAGAGGGATAACTCATAATTTCCGATATTAACGCATTGTTTGACAGAAATTTAAAAGAATGTACTGCCGCTTACATTTCTATGATGGATACGAATAGTGCCAAGTCATCAGCCAAGGTTCCGCCTAAATTCATGCCACTTAATTTCCTGACAGAAACATGAAAATTTCACATTACAGAAACTTTTAGACATCGAAATCAAAACAAACGAAGAAAAAAGAAAAGGAGAAACAGAACATACAGTGCAGTTATGTTGGAGAAGACGCAACTGACGCCTTGCCATTCCTCTCCACAAGGGTCTCCGTCAGGTGACCATCCAAGCAATGGCGGGTAATTCAGGGAAAACCACAAGGAATTCATCGCCGTAACTATGAAAAGTTCACATACATAAATTTATCCAGCAAAAAAGAACGAAGAAATTAAGCAAGTTCAAGCAATTCGCTTGAGAATAAGTAAAGGGAATAATGGTCACGAAATATCTTTTTTTTTTTTAAAGCATTACCATCACGAGGATCAGTTTGAGCAACAGAAAACGAAGCTATGAAGTACACAAACACCAGCCCAAAAAACAATTCTCGGTGTTTACAAGCAACCATCGTCAACCCTCCTGGCAAAACAGACAAAAAGGTGCAAACTTGGAACCCCTTTCCTTGTTCTTAACAAACAGAAAACGAGTGAAAAAAGGGAACTTTGAGGTAAGTACAGAAGCAATCTTGAGAATTGAGAAGAAAGGGGAAAGTTAACAAGAGGAAATTTTGAATTCCAAGTAATGGAAAGAAAACTTAAAAGAAAGCAGAGAAAACAGAGAGCGTGGATTTGATATGGTATGAGTATGATGGTTGATCGTATTAAAGGAGTTAAAGAAGAAGAGCAGGCATAGACAACGGCATTGTTGAAAGAGAAGGTGGTATGGGATGGTAGTATGACATTGAAGCTCTCAGTATATACGATATTATGTCACCGATAATAAAAGTGAAAAGCTTTCAGTTTGATTTATGTGTTGAAAAAAGGCAGGAATTGGGGTCCTCTGTTTTCCTTTTAAAATACTTAATGATATTGATTGCATTATTATGTGATATGGGTATTTTCCTATACAAGTGGGGTGTGGTCTCGATGGCTGTGTAGGGCTTCTTTTCATGATTAAAGCTGAATGGTGTGGATTGGATTCCATCTCATTTAATACATTAATTATTGTATATTTATTGATGAATGGAATGTAATTGCATCTGGGTATCTAAATTTGTTAAGGTCAAATGGTATGCTATTAATTTGATGGAATTTTGTTTAAAGGAAATATGATAAAGATGAACGTTATATGTAGGTGGAGAGTTGATTAGTTTTCAAGTATAGTATAGTTAGTCTTTGTCTTATAGTTCGACATTTTGGCCACTCCATTAAGTAAGCTCCTTCCTTATATTATATAGCCGTTACTTCATAATTTTAAAAACTTATATCTCTATATATATATATTTATATGATGAGGATGATGATATTCAAATTTTTAAACATGTTTCAAATTTAATTTGTATATATGAGATATTAATATGAAATATTTGAATTAATGAATTATTTATGTGATGATTTTCCATGATGAGGCGTCGTTGATGATGATGGTAGCTTGAAACTTAGACGTGGAATATGGGCGCTTTAGGAAATAAATAGAGAGCCTGCCTTTGGTGATATAGTCAACAGAGCTCAGTGTGGCACCAAAAGCCCAAACCAACGGCCACACCACTCGTCCGTATCTATCAGATATAGGGCAACACCACCAACCCATCTATTCATTGACTCGCCATATTATATATACACATATGCATATATATATATATACATATATATATATTATATGTTTGTAGTTTGTATTATATAATAATGGCAATTAAGAAGCATTAACTTGTGCAACACCCAATTCAGGAGCACACCTAACAAAATTTCGAGGGAAAATGATTTTCTGCATGCAATCCTGTTAGGGTTGTTGATTGTAAGCATAGAAACAAGGATCAAGTGAAAAGGCAAAAGGGTCTCTTGCGATACAAGGAAAGCACGATCTGGACAAAACCGATCTAAATGATATGTTATAATGAAAGAATTAGATACATGGTGGTTACTTCTTTTTTTTTTTTTTTTTTTATCATGATTCAGTGATCGATAAGGGTGTTGGGTACGAGTCAATAATTACTTGGAAACTTGTATGGCTGGTCGTCCACACATCTACTCCATCATCATGATTCATTTAGATGATAAGTGCATCGTCGATCCCCAAAATCATCCACCCAGGTCATTCTGGATATTGAAATCGCATTTGGGCTTTTCTTTACATTATCCCTGATAATGAATAATCATAATAGTCTCTAACACCAAATTCATACTATAATTTATTTTAATTTATTCGATAGAATATATGGATGAAATTGGGGTGGGTTGATGTTAATGCTTCATACATGTGGATACTTCATTCATTAATAAGCATTGTATAGAAGGAAAACCACTCTTGATAAGGTTCGACAGAGAACACTGTTTATTGAATGTGTGTGTATAATATAATGTCAATATCAACATCAACATCTACGTTACATATATTTCAAATCATCAGCTTTAATGTCATACCATCAAATCTCATGCATTATTAATTTTCATGTTTGTGTACTCACCAGAATAACAGAGAAGCATACTAATAATCATACGTGGATCGATCTACACACAGAAAAAATACAAAAAAAAAAAGCATGTTGCGCCAAACAATTATACTCATAGGCAAGCCCATGATTGAAATAGATAGGAAGGTATGGTTCCAAATTCGTTAATGAATGACATGGATGGATTAGACCACATCACCGACTCCATGGCCATGACTTTCAAATCAAATCACACACCACGTCTACTTTTCTTCAACTTCCACATCTTCTTCGCATGCTTCTGTCCTATTTTATTACTCTGATATCTTACCAAGTAGTTTCTAAAGATGCTTAATAAGTCAACTTCTTTCCTACTCAACTTCTTTAACGGTGTATACATCCATGGCATTCATCGTTCCAACATGGTATTCCTTGTTTTTTTTGTTTCTCCATGAAAGTGATGCGTCCTCCAATTATTAGGGATGGCCCTAAATACCATTATATGCAAGTTAATGCACATGCACTTATAGATACATGTCATGTTTCATGACCTTACGTATAAAATAACTGTGGTGCTCTTTGTTGTTGTTTTATCAGTTTTGGACTCCATCTGCCCACGAGGAGACGTCATAGCAATATGGACCATTATGTGAAGAACTTCCGTCAGCTTCGAAGTTTTCCTAAGAGATTATAAGAAAGTGGAAAAATGATTAAATAGGGTATCAATTTTAGAAATAAAAATATATTGTTCTTTTTGGGTATCATCAAATTCGTAGGTCTAATCCGCTGATTACTTGAAATCAGATCATGTTGGCCGTTTTTAATATTTAAATGGAGAGATTTTTAATTTTAAAAAATAGATAATTAGCATGCAAAATACGTAACAGGAGTAGATTGGTTTACTACCGTGCGATATACGGCAGAAAGAAAAAGTGACGTAAACCAGGAAGGAATAAATTCCAGTTGAGTTTGCATGAAAAGCGAAAATTACCATAAGCAGGTAAATGTCATTTCGCGTGCGTACAGTTACAGATAGACAAGATTCTTCTGCCCATCTAATGGATCCTCTTCCTTCTTCAGCTTTAGGTCCTTGCAGATCTTCAAGTATCTTCCATTTATGATTAAATTTATCCCGATCTTATTCATATTTTTATGAGTAAAAAGTTATAATTTAAATCATATGGAGCATTAATTTATGAATTTTCTAACATTAAAATGTTTGATGATCATCATTATCAAGATGATGAAATCACAGGAAACCTGAGGAAATCGATCTCCTTGTCTGCACCGTCGGATCATTCAATTTGATGTATATAACTTGTAAACTTCTAACAGGGACACAAGATATATGATGAAGATCTGAAAAGGAAGAAACTTGTATTGTACTCGGCACAATCACATGAAAAAGAAAACGCCGCTGATAATAATAAAATTAACAGACGAAACAATAAATCATTATTTCAGAAGAGAGTTGTTTGTTCTTGAATCTCTTTTCTTTTAAAAAAAATATGACGCAAAGCAGGGGAAAAATGGATAGGCTTGGAAAAGGTTTTAGAGGGTTTAATTTACTAACCATATGATAATGAATATATAATTTTGAGAGATATATTAATAGGGACATAAGCTTGGGTGAAGGATTTGGCCATCCATACGGGAGGAAAGAGCTTTAAATTTTGGGTCACTGTGCAGACTGTTGAGAGAGGGGACCTGAACAGTGGTAGTTAATACGGAAAGAGTGAGAGTGAGAGAGAAAGAGAGGCATATGGTCATAAAATCAGAGTCATTTAAACCACCATTTACTTCTTCATGGCATTTGCTCTCTGTTCTTGATTTACTGTAAGCATTATTTAACCTACCATTCCTGCTCCGGTGGTACAAGCCAGTATGTGAAGAAAAAGGCTTCAACTTGCCGTCTTGATTCTTTGAAACTTACCTCAAATGGGTTGTTGTGTAAGCTCCACCAATGGAAATTCAAGAATTTCAAGAAAAGGTGGGAATTTTCATGTGGGATTTGGATCTTTGAATCCCAAGCCGTCATCCCATGAAAACAGAGCTCCACCTGATGAAGAAACGGTGAAACAAGTGCTCTCTGAAACTCGTAAACCTAAACTACCCATAAAAAATTCTTCACAGAAACGCCAGTTTCAAGAAGTTAACAAGAAGAAATTCGACATTGATCAGAAGTTATTTCCTGATGATGATAAAAAGATCAAGAATCAGACCATGCCGTTTAAAGAACAAGACCATACCATTTCTGAAAATGAAGTTTCAGAAGTTTGTAGCTTGAGCATGAGCGAGACAGTGTCAATAGCAACCCTCAATAATGACAAAAATAATTATGATGATGATGAAGAGGAAGTGAAGCAAAGAGTCAAGAAATCTCCTGCTTCAAGGTTGCCTATAAACGGAGATTTTACTCCAAGAAAAGACCGGATGGTGGGTAAGTCACCGACCAGGAAAACTGAGCAGTCGCCTGATAAAAGAAGCAATGTTGCTGCTCGTGGCGGTGGAGGTGCGATGAGACTGGTTTATAGTAAAGAATCAGGTAATAATCAGGCGGAAAGAGCAAGGTTAAGGTCAGACCTCAACAGGAACGACCAGGTCGGGGGGTACGGAAGGAGGTCCAGGTCGCCTGCCGCTAATAGATCAGTCATGGGTCGTAGCCCGCCAAATAGGAGGACAAACGGGTCACCGGGTCGGTTCAGAACCTGTCCGCCCGAGAGAGGTGGTAGAGTGGAATGCAACATGGACGGTAAGCGGCCAAGAACTTCAAGCAATGCCGGTGGTGGTGCTCATAATTCAACAAATGAGTCAATCGAGAACCAACTTGTATCACTTGAATGTTTCATCTTTCTGTAATAGAAAAAGGGTACATTCTGGTTGAAAATTGTGGCCGGAAATACTCTTTTCCGGCTAGAATTATGCTAGTATTGTTCATTTATGTAACTTCGTTTCTTAAAGGGTTTAATTATTTTCTTTCCCTTGTGAATCTTAGTCATGCTACTAAGCCACCCTTCAATTTGATCTTCACTTTGCTTTGTTTGCTGTGCTTTGCTTCCTCTGCAGAGCGGAAGGATTTGCCGACTTCTTCTTCCTCCTAACTTTACGATAACATAATCCTAAGAGCAAGTTTTGGCTTCTATTACTCAAATGTTTAATCAACATCTATTGAACAATCACGCATTTACATCTGGGTATGAACTATAAAGTGCAATTCCTTTTTTCCCCAAACACAGCCGACATTTTTGATGTCTGAATGGTTTTAAATGTAGACCAAATGCATTGCCCATGCTGACACAGACACTAGTTTCAGATGCTCCTTAAAGTTGGTATTGCAACTTAACTTGGTCCACGCAGAGACCGTCGAGCTTGCTTTGTTAACGATAGCTTGTGTTACTAGAACAAGAAGCTTGTTAGGTGAAAAATGGGCATCATTGTACTTCATTTACCCATTTTGCTCAACCCTTGTTATTAAACGTGAAACTACTGGAAAAAGGACATATCTATCATGAAATTTGTCTTGCATGAGTTATGAAATTGAAATTTTGAGCGAGGAATGGAGGGAAACATCATCCCATATCCACTTTATAGCATAGCCATGGAGGAATTAGGACAACCTTGTAGTGGTCCTAATTTTTATAATATTGAGGAGTTAGTGGCGTTCTTAGGCTTTGTTTTGTATAATATATGTAGAAAAGCTTAGTGGGGGCAACAATACCGATTATTTTGGACCCTTTTGTAGAAGAGACAACAATTTAACATTTCCCAATCCATACAAAGTGTTCAGAGAATGTTCCAAATGTTTGAAGTTCAAAATTCAAAGTCTAAATCTTTGATTTTTCTATGAGAAATCCCCAAGGGAAGAAAAGAAAAAAGATCTTTTTGTTTGTATAGTGTGTTGGTACGATAGTTATGGGTATGAGATGGCATAAGGAGTGGTTTCCGTTCGATTCCAATCGGTGGTCCATCCATACAACACAATGGCAGTAGATGAATTGGGCTACTACGGCTTTTGTCATTTCGGAACGAAAACCATAGTGAATCAAAGACCCAGTTCAGGTTCATACAGGCCCAAATAGAAGCAGGCCTCTTTCCAGGCTTAGAAAAGGAAAGAAACCTTTCCTAGAATCCAATCTAATGGAGTTGCCAGTTCATACTAATTCTTTGGAATCTCACTTGCTATGCACACAGGTTCTTCAACTCCTCCCCATACTCAAAACAATGATTACATTCGTCAATTTCTTACAAGTGGATTGATCCAATTGGATGGCCAAAACAATCCATCTGCGTGGAATCAAATCCTATCTATGAATTTTGAAAATGGAAAATAATGCAAATACTAAGCCAGATGAATCTTGGCGGAAGCTTAACTTGCTACTTGAAACTTACTCCATACTCGAGCCATCCAACCCAATAAAAAAGTAACACTAGTGGTATATATACACAACATAATATGGGTAAGAAGGGGGGAAAAAGAGGAAAAAAAAAGTGTAACTACTATTCCAGAAGAACGTCAGCTTCTCTGCCATCAACTTTTACCAGGGTTTGTAGTTGGGAATTTTTTTCCTTTAGCGTGCTTGGTTTTCTTGGCTGGAGCTTGATCTTGAGTTCGAGTTTGCAGTTGGGTTTGGATCGGAGATGGCTGTGGGGTTTGAAAAAGGAGGATGGTGTGGCCAGCAAATGCGTTCAGGTGGACAAGGGACTGGCGCCGGATGTGCGATGAAAGTAGGAATACTATCTCCAGGCATCAGTACTGAAACTCCGTTGGAATATACAGTCATCTGAGCATATAAATGACAAAGACAAATTAATATCATTGGGGTTCACTTTGGATTACGTTTCACCGTTCATTATAATCGCCAAACCTACTAATAATGAAGAAATTCATGCACAAACTAGGTGGTTAGCAGTGTCATTAATTATATTAAATTTCGTATCCTTGTAACATGGAACTGACAGAACATAACAGAACATTTAATCCTGTCATCAACTATAATGGATAAAGAAGAAAAAAATGACAAATAAAAACACCCAACAGGCAAATTAAATGTTAACAGAGTGCAATCACATGGTAATGTTTCTTCGATAATGCATTTTCTTTTTCTTCTTCTTTAATGGCGATATCCCTAAAGCTGCCATGTGCATTTGACTTTTGACATTTTGTTTATAATATGATCGATTTATAGTTCGTGAGTTCTTACAGACAAAAGGGTATATGTTATGATGATGTCCAGCAGCGTATCAACACTTCGGACACATGGAAAATTTCATGAATCCTAACCATATGGTAGCTGGAAGCTTTGCCTAACTGACTAAAACCCATTTACATGTGGGCAGCAGCAAGCTCCGAATGTTATCAGGAATTTTAAGAAACTACATACGTATGGTGAAATATCAATTCGTGCTCTGGAATTTGTTATGTTGTTTATTTGTGATCTCAAAACACCTTTCTGAAACACTTCATGCCAAGGTTACATCTTCCACAATACTTTCTCTTGGAGGTTTCCTGATTGGCATCAGGCTTTGATTAGTTGATCAAAACATCACATCAATTATATTGTTGTATATTTGAGGTGGAGCCAATGTGTTCATGGGAATCAGCCCCCAAAAACATGAATAACTGTTAACTCTAAACCTGGACCCCTTTCAAAATGTAATGTCTCCCCAACTAATTATCTGAAAACACTTTTAAGAGGCCATCGTGTCCAAGTTGATAAGAAGGTAAAGATATTGGACATATGGGTCGTTAAAAATTGTCTACACTTCAAACATCCATCTCTGCTGAAATTCTTATAGAATCTACAAGGAGATATATCTACTTAATGGCATTATTATTTTCTCTAAACCTGCCAATTGAACAATAAGGCTGGATCAAAATGTGGGGCTTTCGTGTTTCTTTAAAGGTATGACATTGAGTAGACATTAGATGCGATGCATCATGCAGGACCGCTTATAGGATACTACAAGGGAGACGATTATCAACTATTGAAAAACCCCCCAGATAGTTTATATCTCCCATCATAATGTGTACAGATAGATTTGACAATAAGATGATAAACTAAGGCTTGTCCGTTGAAAGAACCTGTCCCTTAACAAGGGCAGCACTCGGCCATGCGGGGCATCCCAGAAATAAAAAGATCAGTACTGTTGGGCAAAATAACCAACCAGCAAGTACCAATATACAAGTGGGTCTAGGCAGCAACAGTACATCTACTCTTGGAAAGCCTTTGGCATGGATGGGACCAGCCTTTCATTGAATTCAATGGGCCATTGCCAACAATCATAATTAGGAGACAAGACGGTTGCTAAATTATGAAATTTTTGACTTGAAAAAATTCGAATGCTGATGAGGAAAATCCTAGTTTCATCAGCTTGGGAGTTGAGGACTTGTGCTTAAATGGCCATTGCATGGAAATTTGAAGAGATTTTCAGATTTGCAAGTGAGAAATTGCAGCAGAGCTGATGAAACAAAGAGGGTCTAAGAATAATCTTGAGCTCCCTCAGACAGAGATAGATTAGGCAAATATTAATGAAATGATCCATTGATGCACTGGAAAAAAACCAAATTATCCCAACTTCCTGAGGAAAATGAATTAAGCTCTCTGACAGACATAATTATGAAACAACCAAGAAAAACAACCACAATCGAAAAAAAAGAAAGAAAGAATTATGAAGCAAGACTTTGTCAGACCGCAATCATCGGTCATCACTACGTTCTGAATTCAAAATAACTATCAAACTGGCCAAAATGCAAAACCCAAAGAAAAAAAAAAACCTGACGTTCCCCCTAAAGAAAACCACTAAAATTCATCAAGAACTCGACTGAGGAATGCATGAATACAACAAACAATTCAAGGAATAATAAATTAGCTATTCTGTAATGCAGTTTGGAAAGAACAAACAAATAGCTGGAGAGAATGGTTAAACTCACCTTTGGTGAGGGGTGGCCAAGCTTAGCATTAAATCCCAACTGGGACTCAATGTCGCCATGGGATCTACCAGAAGCAGGTCGGAGAAATCTTTCAAAAATAGCCATCACCAAGAACATGGAGATAAGAATAGCAGTAGCTACGAAACCAAACGACACCGCATTTACAGAATTATCAAAGTGCTGCTGCTGTTTCCAGTGCTCATCTCTTTGCAAATTCAACAATGGAGATCCTATAGGTGACCAGGCATTATAGCCACCATATTGTTCAACCATTTTAGGGAAGAAAGATCAAAACTTTACCTCATAAAGAACTTCCCTTTTTCATTTCCATTCAAAAAAAAAAAAAGAAGAAGAGAGCAGTGTATAGTGGCTTTATATCAAAAGGTAAGGCAGTACTTGAGTTGAGGCTTCTTTATCTTTTCCTTCTAGTTTACACAAGAATCAAAGCTTGAAACTTGAAAGACTTCTACATATAAAATATGCATAGGGAACATGGGTTTATTTCAAGGCATCAAAAAGAGGAAGAAACCATGAGAGAAGAGAAGGGGGGGCATGTGGGCTATCTGCTCAGGGAGGTGACTACTAGAGAAAGAAAGAAAGAAAGAAATTAATTTTTCTTTAAAAAAAAAAAGAAAACAAGCGTCGGAATTTGGATAAGTCTGGTGCTGCTTTTAGATCCATTCGGTAACAGAGAAATGAAGAAGTAGTGTATGTGGTTGGTCCGTTTTGACAGTTGAAATTGACTTTTCACTTTCTAACGTCCGTTCATTGTCTTAAACAAACAGATGTATTCACTTAATTACGAACCAAAACCTTAGAAAAATCAACCAAAGACATTAAAATAGACCAATTGCTTGTCCTAAGCCATCAAAAATTGCATTAAAAATTCAATCTTTTTGCTGTTCATGCAAAGATTTCACAATCATGGTAACATCTTCCAACCCCGAATGTCTCTTTTGCCTGACTTTAATTGGAAGTGAAATTCTCTTAAAACAAACAACACATAACATGGAAAAAAGGATTCGATATGTGAACTCTCATTACAACATCCAAACAATTGAGGCCCGATTTACAACGTTAGTGCTTTTGCTTTCACCAACATCCACCCATTTGATCCATTCAATCTTTCTATCTTTGTTTTCTTTTCCCCTTACAATTACAAATACACAAGTTAGAAACATTACCCCAATTGGGCCTCTTTTCTTTTTAAAAATCATCTTCTTTCAGGAAAATAAAAATCATTGAAAGTATTTGCTGTGTTTAATTACTGGAGCGTGAAATTGTTGAGGAGTGACTAAAATTGGCTATGACATGATGGGAAGTGCAAATCATGTTAATTGAGAGATTAAACAATTATTAGGAAATCACGAATAATAATCATAAACTACACATTGATAATTCCAATTTCAGACTGAAAACACGCCTTTATATATATAATTATTAGGTAGTTTGGATGTCCCGCATGGCATGTGGGAACATCTCTACTAAACAATAACCCTACATGATCTTTGGTTTCATTATTCATATAATAAACTTTGGCTTACATTTCTAAATACCATAATTCCCATGCATGCCAAAAATATAAATACCCATTTAATGTGTTAAACCATTTTATAATCTTATGTAGTTATTTAAAATTTTCAATCCATATACATTCTAGTTATGGAATATAAGATATATATTAATGAAGAAGGGATTAATTGAAATAATAAAAGGTAATATAAAATAAGCGAGACAACACGTTTAGGGAAATAAAGAGGATGAACTACCAACAACAAACAAACCAAAACCCCATCAAAATAAAGAGAGGGGGCGTTTTGAAGATGTATAGAGAATTGGATTTATGGGCAACCACTTGGATTATTACCCACATAATTTTAATATTATAATTAAATAAAATAAGAGACCCCTCTTATCGTCCACATGCACCATGTCCTCTTTTGTGCCCATTGTCCCCATGGTCCCCCTATTTCTCTCACGTGTCTTCCTCCCACGTGTCTTTCATTTCTCTTTACGTGATAAAATTCTAATCATGCAAAATTTAATGCCAATTAATTAAGTTTTAAGTACCGAAACTTGGCCGACATATCAGCTGCCTCTGTCGGGATTCCAAGGTTCTCACCAACATCTGGACTTGGAGATTGTCTCCTAGATCAACGGCTCCCGAGACTTCTCCAACGTGATCACAACACACCCGTTTGATGCATGATGCTCCTCGTATATGTCAAGCAGAAGGTCAAAAACATGCACAACTGTAGTATCCCATGCGGAAACCGTACGGTTCGCACGTGCGGTTAGCGTGTGAGCAAATGAAATTGACCACTGACAACTGTAGAAGAAAGAGAGAGGTGGTCAGGGCTGGAGGACCAGGTTGGTCAGGTGAGGTTATCTGTGGGGTCAATCGGGTCAGGGTTGGGTCAAAACCTAATGGGCTCACGTGAAAGGATCTTTTACTTGGTTTTGCAATCAGCTGCACCTGCGCCTGCTTTAGGTTCGCTTTCTCTTCTTTTCATGGCATTTGCTCTCTCTCGGATACCAAAATTCTTGACCAGTAGACAAGCCTTAAACTTGGGCTTGCAGGCCTACGCCTCTTTATTTAAATTCCTCAATTATTCAACTCACCCAAGAGTGAGTGAAAGAGTGAGTGAGTGGGTGAGAGAGTGGGGCTCGTATGACCAAAACCAGGATTTAATGTGTATTCTACTTCATGAAGAACATATCCACTCCTTGATCCATCCATTCACAGACCCCTCCCGATCATTATGAATCAGAATTCCGGAGAATGGGAGGTTTTACAGCCTTCTGGCCACCGGCCTACACCCAACTGATGTTGTATACTGACGATCATAATTATGCTGATAGTAACTTCTTCTAAAATGCTGTTATCAAGATCTGAACCTGAGATATAACGATACAGTTAGAACTATCCTGATTATTACATCTAAACTTGATAGTTAATAACTCTACCAGAGTTATGCCAAACTGACCAAACAATATTGTCGTCATCTCTTCAGCTATATCTAAAAATCCAAATACCAGCATTGCATTGACTGATCAGTTTTTCTTTTGTAGAAAAAAGATAATCATGACAAGGGCCACAGGGTTCTGCAGCTCTTGGATAGAAACCTCATCAAAACGGCCTCAGAGGCAGCCCAGTTGAATTACGTGAGGAGCTAGATAGTTGTATATTACGGGACCGACGGCTAATCATTTTTAGTTTCTTTTCTTGCCGAATCGTCCACCAACCAATCCCTGGCTTATTAAATCGTCAAAAGCTTCTTCATCAGTACGGTGCAGATGTAAGGATTACCTCATTAGAACTGTTAAACACGGAGAAAGAGAGAGGCAGTTAATGTCGTACGCAGAATAAAAACCAAGAGAAAATGAGGCACCTACTCTATAGCCGGATAAAGTAAATTGCAGTAATGGTAATGGTGGTGGGTTAGGGAGAACACCCATTGGAGTGGTAGGATTGCATTAGAACTGGGCATTGAATGACCCGTCGATTCTGAAAAAAACTGAAGATAAAATCTAGGGTTTATGTCCTGTTTCATCATTGATGACATAGTTGAAAAGGTTCGTCATGGTGGGTCGTCATTTCTTTCATTTCATTGTCATTCTTGCATTATTACCAATAATAGAGCAATCAAAATGAACATTAGCAACTGGTTAACCTTAAAACAGCATCCAACTAACTATGTCGAACATTATTACAAGTGAAAGATCCGACCATGAGTTGGCTGCAAGGTTAAATGATGCAGCCCACTGCAATCATAATAGTATTCTGGCTTCACGTTGCAATACTTGAACTATTATTTAATCCAGAATAGAATTCTATATTATTTGATCGCATGCACGAGCAAATCTAAACCAGATACTACACCATCATAACTAACATCTATAGAATCTGTAACCACAACAAGTGTCGGAGCTTTAGAGCATTTGGGTACCCTTATCAAGAAATGTGTCCATTTCTTTATCTTTAAATATAAAAAAGGCCATGGTTACTTTTGTAATCAACATGTTAGCTGCTGCTATCTGGGATCTCTTCTCCTTTTGAATTCTTTTGGGAACTTGAAGCAATCAAGGCATGTGACAGGCAAAACCAAATAGCATAATCACTTGTCTATGAATGACAACAATTAAGAGTAACACAAGCCATTTTGCACGCTTTCAAAAGAAACAATAACATATTAAAGCTGCAAAAGAAAATATCAGTATATTGATGACACGTCCAGAAAATCAAATTCGGATGATTGGTCCATCTGAACGAAGAACAATATTGAAGGAGGCCCGTTTGCTTTTGGCCCAAATTCAACTCCCCATAGGGAAAAGCATTCAAGTGAGTAGCGATTCCTTTTGAAGGAGGCCCATTTGCTTCGATGGAGTTGGTTTTGAAGAATTTTTCTAGTAATTTACACATTTGACATGTGGGTCAGTAATTGTACAAGCTGAAAATATAAGCATGGATTGATTCGTTGAGAACAATATAGAACAAGAAGAACAAGTTTGAAATGTCCATAAAAAGATCAGAATTTCAGAACATGAAAGTTCGTTTCAGAGAAATCCACAGAAGGCAAAATGAATAGGCAACATCAAGACGCCAATATAACAACAAAAACCACACTTTGCATGGACTTGTTTGTGACATCCAGCCCATCTTGACAGGGACCCATAAAATAATAATTAACCCAGCAAACTCGCTAGCAATAAAAATCAAAGTTGACTCCTCATTCATGAAAATCTTGGTACTAAGTCATGTAGAGAGTTAGTGAATTACAGAGTCGAGGTACCTTAAAGTACAAGTTAACGAAAAAGTGGTTTGAATTTTATAGTATAATTATAATTTATAAATGGTTAAAGTGAAGGGTTAAAATGAAAGGGCAGTTGAGAGAGAAGACAGAAGAGAAGAGAAGAGCATTGGGATAGGTGGCAAATGGTGACAATTCATAGGGGAAATGGGTCCACAAAAGGTTCCATTGGTATACAAATTGAGGAGTTCTGTAGTTTTTTAAGAAAAAGGGGGATGGGGAGTAAGACAAAAGGGAATTTAATCAGAGGCAAAATGGTAGTGGAAAGGTTCACAAGAATAATAATAATAATAATGACAATAAAAAGGAAAGTCCACAAGATAATCAATAGCATCCATCACCATCTTTTCTAACATTGTCTTGTATTAATCACAAACTCTGTTTTTAGGTTCCAAAACAGAATTTTTGATTTGATTTATCACTGCTAATTTCCCACTTCTTATGCTCTCAACATGCCCTGTTGATTCCATCAAGAGAGTGTTTGTGGGTGGGAAAGTTGTGTGCCATTCCCAAATTTAAATTACAGTTGTTTTGGTTTGATTTGATGGAACTTTCGAAGTCAGAAAGATTCGTTCAGAAAAGATTTGAACAATCATAATTTATGAAGAGATCGCAAGATTTTAGGGGATTTTGGAGTACCAAGTTTGAACCAAAACCATATTGCTGAGAAGGATAAAACAGCAAAGGAAAGAAGGGAATTAAGTAGCCACTAAAAACATGCACCAGAAAAGGACTAAAAACAAACATGCCTAAAGGGAAACCCACAAGGGAAGGTAGCTGTGCTACTCTTACTCCTACCACAACAACTATCTGATGGTGATTGGACTATAGAGCGAGAAACTCAGCAAAATAAAGCTCTCTGCCCTTTGCAAAATTTTGCTTCTCTCTCTCATTCTTTAACCCTTTCTCGTTTTCCTTTCAATTTTTTCCCTTGTATCAGTTTGATGGAATTTGAGCATCCCAATGTAATGCCAAAAAGAGCACATGGCTGTTGAGACTGTCAACTGAAGCTTTTTAGCAGCTTCTTTGAGAGGCCCAAAAGATTTGCTTTTTCTTTCTTTCTCTCCCCATCTATTTTTTGCTTCCTATTCTCTCCAAAAGTCGAGTCCTTTTTTCTTTTTTATTCTCTCGTGTTATAATTCTTTCTGCTGAATGTTCAAGATATTTGCTTTTGGCTTGTTGATTTTGTGATTGAAAGTTCAGATTTTCTTTTCCTTTCATGGTTCTGAGTATGGGTTTGATTGAAAGACTGGAGTGGGTGAATGGTTTCAGCAAGAAGCAATGCAAGAGCCTGTTCTGGAGAGTGAGAGCAGCAGTGAAGAAGGCTGTGAAGAAGAATGGAGGCAAACAACAAGTCAAGTTCCAGTATGATCCATCAAGTTATGCTCTCAATTTTGATGATGGTGGTTGCTGTCACTTGGGTGGCGGGGGAGGAGGAGGAAGAGGAGAAGGATATCAAGTTATAAGCAGAAAGAATGTTGATGGCAATAGCAATAAGACGATATTAATTTATGTCGTCTGGGTAGAATCTTGAATGATAGAGGGTAAAGTAGGGGAGAGACGAAGGGACAAGACAGACCATTTGTTCATTAAATTGCTGTTTCTGGTTCGGTTTTTCAGATTTTGGACCTTACTTGTGGAATTAATGGCTACAGCTCTGAAATGTCGGGTTTGGTTGTTCGGTTAAGAAATGCAATGTTGTCCATGGCATGTTAAATCGCCCTTACTTTTCTTTATTCATCTCGAATGATGTCACCTTCCTCGTTCGGGTCATCAGTTTCTTCAAATCTTGGCTAACCGATAAATAAAGAGGAGCGGCAATTCCCCCGTCGACAACCGTCCAACATAACCATTCAACAATGTTCGCTGCAGCCGTCGTATCTATTTGAAAAATGCTTACCTACATCCAAGTTCATAATTTTTATTATTTAAATTTCAAGGAACTTTTATCTTCAATTATTAAAATAAAAAGACAGTACACTTTAGCGAACAGTAAAATGCATTTAATTTTCTCCAGCAGGAGAAAGTATCACCACAGGGCTTCATTTGCAATTTCCATGAGTTATAATTACGTCGATGCTACAAAACTAATATCACGAAGTTTCCGATAGTCATTAACTCATCACTTGTAAGTAACACATCCATTTATACATCTTTTCATGGAAATGTTAATTGCACGTGTGAAATGTTTAAACGTATGAAGCTGCATAAGCAAATCCCATTTCACAGAAGGCGATTAGAGAACAACCACCAACCGAATTCTAACATCCAACAATAACTCCCTAAATACATTTGATGATTTCACTCCCAACTTGACGGGTTCAGTCTAAAGACAACTCTCAAACTGCCGGGTCTTCAAGCATGGCAGTAGACAGATCATTGATTCGAGGATATGCTGCTTTTTCATCGAGTTGGTTTTGAGCCCATAGCAGCATTTTTAACAAACTTGGAAGCTTTGGGTCTGGGATGCAAATTCGAAAAGCTCGTCAGTATTAAGATGAAATTAAGGAATTTAAATATGTATAAAATATAAATGCACGCAAACAATCAATATCGACTCATCAAATAAAATACAGAAGAGCAACATATGGTAGAGACCGCCCAAAAGGTTCTAGAAATAACTAAAATTACATTAATAAAATAAATAAAAAGGCCACATGTAGAAATTCAAAATCAAACAATCTGTGAAAGTAAAGAGAGTCGATGGTATAAAATGCCTATGATGCATGGGTATGCTCAAGAAAATTGCCAACAGCAACAGGTGACTAATCACGGTATAACCAGTAACAAACAACTAACCTTTTTCGTGACTCTGACTAGTTAGGATGGCTGCATTTACTTCACTTGCTGTCTTTAGACGTTGTGAAATGTCTAAAAGTTCTCCAACAGGACAGTTCGTGGCATCCTCGAAAGCTAGCAAGGCAACTGTCCTCTCCAACTCTTCCAAAAAGCTTTGCTGTAGAAAATTTCTAATTTTCAGTTGCATATGATTATCAAAAGAGTGAAATTATGCTGAAACGTGATCACATGAACCTCTCGGTTAAACTAACGTTACCCTGACTTCAGTATCAAATGAAGGATTAACAACAGTAAAACAGTTGAATAATGAAGATCGCTCACATTGAGAAAACAACGGACCAGAGGAAGCATCTATTACAGAAACTTAAAAATGCAACACAGACGTGATAAAGTTCAAAAATTACATTTTCTTCTCCCCTAGGGGCAAGCTCCTCCTGAGCGAACTCCAAAGCCTCTTCTACTTTTCCATTCCGTATCAGTTCTATCAATCGCTGTTGTTGGAGATGGAAAAACAGTTGGGGATTTGTATCCAATATCTGCATGTTAATGTGTTGAGCACCAACGCTATCAGAAAAACAACAAACCATATGACAGGACCTGAAAACTCATTAATGATGACCGAAAGTGCATTTCACTCTCATTTAGCAATTTCTAATATTTAGAAGTGTAAACAAGGAAGCAGGATTTGTATCATGGTACATTCCTATGAGGACGCTAAATCATTAATTTTGCAAAAGTTGCTGGAAGACAATACGATCGCATGATCACTACACAAAACCATTGGTCGTATAGATAGCTGCACATCTAGGCTCGCTTAATCCTAGAGAAGAAAAAAGGACGTTCTAAATAAGATCACTGCAGCAGCACTGTGAAAGATAGCAAGTGATTTCAAAATTGTGCACAAGGATTCTAATACGCAAATTAGTGAGAAACAGAATAGGCTTCTTGCTGCATAAGCAGCAACATACCTCGGGGTTTAAATCATTAACTTTCTCAATTGCATCCTCAACGTTTCCACTCTGTACGGCCTTCTTAACAGCCATGCGATCAGTGATTGTTGCAAGATCAATGTCTGCTTTTTCCCCATAAGAAAATGACAGAACAAACATAAACTTGTATCAACCCAACAAGACTCGTCATCAGACGCCACAAAAAATAATAATACTATTGCTTACACTCTGTTTAGGATGAACATCAAGAAGGTAGATGTTGAATTAACATTGTAGAAGCTAATCTCTGCCTAATTTGAGAGGAAAGTAGATTAAATGAATGTGAAAATTACAAAATGCCCTTTTAATAGAAGCGTTTCTTTTAATATCGGAGAAAAATACTGACAGATTGTAATTCTAATTTGAAGCGGTAAAAAATTGAAAGATTTTGACAATTCTTTAGTTCTTGGGACTTCCAGAATCTAACCCTCGTACTAACTTCTTCTAAACAATCTAGAGGAGGTTATTTACTTTATAGATTCTAGCTTTATCTGCCAAAAAATACTCGGAAACAGAAGGCTATCTAATTGAACGAAAAGGATACGTTCAGTCCCAGATTCTTTGCGAAATTTCTCAGCAGCATCAACATAACCTTCGGTGACAAGAAAATTCATCACCAATTTATTCATGTCTTCTTTCCTAATCTTTACAGCATTTAGCTTCTTTTCCCACTCTTCTCTTGTGATCACCTTTTTTGACGTAGCCTGTGCACCATTGCATAAAACATTAACATCCTAACACACCGTGTTCATTCATAATGATCAAATCTACACGTCTGACAAACACAATTTTGAATCAATAATTTACTAACAGCCATTCATATTCAATTCAAAACGCACCCTATTCATTTACAAGCGACTAACAGAATCCAAACTCCGGACCATCAGCTCAATTTCATCCACTACCACGTTAAACTAAACAATTGAACTGAACTAGAAAGAACAAAATAATGAACTAATTCGAAGTAATAACAAGAAAATCAACAGCTGTATTATATACTATACAACAGTCAGGTGAACCAAAATTAACAGTTAAAATTTGAATTACCATCGCCTCCAACTCTGCAAGCTGATTGATGAAAATCCAGAACAGTGACATCAGTGCACGACCACCATCATCGTGTCCGCCGCAAAAACTGGATATGCTAATCTCTTCATCCAAAGAAGCCAGGCATACGTGTAAAGTCAGAAAATATTACATTATACAATATGTATATATAGAAAACAGAAATCTCATATTAAAAGAATTGCATCCAGCAAGATCTTAGCTAGTTTTCACCGATACTGACCACGTAAGATAAAAAAAAAAAAGAAACAAAAGAGTAAAACAAAAACCCTAACTGAGACGGGAAGTGAAGACAGAGGGTTTAATTTTCCGCCAAATTTGTTTAATGCCGTTGAAAGAGCGTCGCGCTGTCTACAGTTTTTAATCGATGCTTTGCACCTCTTCGGTGATATGGCCAGCTCTTCCTGCCTCTGTCTCCCGGCAGTTTGGTTTATCCCGATATTGGATTGGTTTGGATATGGATCTTACTAAATTCTAGATCTTGCTGAATATTCTTGGTTTGGGCTTGTAGGCCCTTTTTAGGTCATTCGCCAAAGTTTTGGGCTTTAGTGTTGAATTCCTGAATGGAAGGGTATTTTCGGAAAAACATAAAAAAGTATTTACCCATAAAATGATAAATGGAATAATGTTTTTAAAGGGCATAATTTAAAATAATATTGAAAAAGAAGGATGCAACTTTATGATAATTAAATGATGAAAAAAGGAGTATAACTGCATGGCATGAAGCACGAAAAGCCAGGCAGGGAAATGGTGAAGGAATCAGTGACGTTAGAATACTTTAATAAGGAAATTTCCTACCTAACTAATTGCTTTTCCATTTTCCACAAATCAAATTCATCCCATGCCATGCTCCCTTCTAAAGTTTCTGCCATGAAATCTCCTCTCAGCTTCCCATATTTACTCTTTTACCTTTGCTTCCAATTCAAGTCGCCCGCCAGATTCTCTTTTTTTTTTATTATTATTTTTGGAATACGGAAAATGAATGGATGACCCACAATTTCATACTAACAATTATTAAACTTATATTAAATTTTGATAACTCCACTCAAATATTCATTATTTATTTTACTTTAAGATAATAATTTATAAGATATTATTTTAAATTTATATTTTTTCATTTTTTGTAAAGCTAAAAAGTTCATTTTTCATAATGGTCACATAATAACATCAAAACACATAAAATAATAATAATAAGCTACTCATTTTAGTTTGATTTGTTCAATTGTATTATTCAACTCATTTGAATTATAATGACTTATTAATCTCATTAAAAATTGTATGATGAATTTTTCATCATATTAATTTAAATATATTGTTAAATACTATAAATAAATAAAAATTATATTATTAATTATATTATTATATATCATCATCAAAATTTATATTTTATTTTAAAAATAAAATTAAAACTTATAAAATATAGAGTTAAGAGTACAAATTAATTCACAAATTTAGAATCCAATATTAAATTAATTTAATTGTGGGTAAGATATAATGATCATTTTAATAAAAATAAATGAATTATACTATTATTAATAACAAATAGATAATTTAAACTATTTATTATAATTTGATATGATATTTACAATTTTTTAATGGATAAATTTGTTAAAGTTAACTGATTCAATTAATAGTATTTTTATAAAATTAGTTGATTAATGATTGACTGATTTGGTCAAAATAACTTATTTTAATTAACTAGACACTAACTTGATTTGCAATTTATAAAAGATGATAGTTTGATAATAATATAATTAAATTTAAAAACAATTGTTACATCAATGGATTAATTGGTTTACTTTAATTAATACTGAAAATTTAATTTGATTTGATTAGTGAAGGGGACAACCAAACAGCCACCCCCCAATTATTTATATTTTCAAAAAATAATTTATAAACAAACAAAGCAAAACTATACAATTTTAATTGAAAACGATTCATTTGTTTAAGTATATGTAATTTAAGAATTTAATTATTAAATATCTATGAGACTTTTGGTGATGTTCATGGTAATTAAAAGGGAAACATGAAAAGTCTTTTGATTTGGATTGAAAACGTTAAACCCTAGACATCGACATGGAAAGAGTTTCTCTCGTATTTTATAAATAATTCTGAAAATTAACGGAGTGCGATGACGTCATCGGTAATCGGATTCTTGTAACCACGGGAGAAAACTATGCGATAAACACCATGATCCGCTGCACCATTTATGGATGACTGCTGATTGAATATGCTAGATTTCATTATTATTGTTATGATTGCCCATAATTAATTAATTGGTTAATCCGATGGTTTTTAGTTTAAGAAAAGCAGAATTAAATGATTGGACCGGTGATTCTAAGAATACCAGGTAATCCGATCTCCCTCCTGCTACCAAACAACACGAGCAGCTTTGGCCTAATCACCAACCACTAGAAATTTCCAATTTCTTAAAAGGGGAAAATCAAACCCCAAATCGGTTCACGAGCCAGCTATGAAAACTTGCCCAATGTATTGACCAGTGGCTTCTGAAAACAAGGATGCTTTCAAAAATTAATCAACCTGTTAACCAACTAATCGAGGATAAGATGCTTTTACATCATTCTCATCAGATACTAATCCTGGAAAAAGTCAAAGTGATATTAAGCAGATCCAACGGTGGATATCAGGTCGTTAGCGTACGCTGGTGGAATTGCTCTTCTCCCATCGACTCACTCTTACTTAAAACCAAATCCTATTTAAACAACCCACATTCCTCACGAGTCCCGACTGACTAATTATTTTTCTAATTATTATAATTATAATTATTAATTATTATGATTTTTTTTTGGATATAAAACAACAAATCATGAAACATAACGCAAATCAGCAGAGTCGTTAATTTTTCTTTTTAACATCCTGTGTTCACCGGCAAGAAAAAGTCGCATCCATTAATTAATATGGAAGAATAAATCGCCGAAACTTCGCCGTTATTTCGCCTTCTGCAAATTCTATCTTTTAGGTTGCGTTCAATATCTGGTGTTTCGAAGCAGTTTCGATCTCAATTTTTGTAGTGTAGGCTCGTTCTCTTGTTCGTTCTTTGGTCAGTTCGCCGGGCTTTTGGAAATTGACTTGAATTTCGTGATCTGTTTTGATGATTTTAATGGAGGAAGGTGGTAGTTATGCGATTTGGCCAGGTAGCGAATGCATAGATATTGACGAGATTGATGGAGGAGCAGCAGATGATGTGATTCTGGATCTTGATATGATATATAGCGTTCTCGAGAATCCCGAAGATCCTTGTCAGGTAGGGTTTTTCTCTGATTTCTTTTGGTTCACGTTTCGTTCAGTTCATGGTGTCTGCACTAGAAGCTGTCTCCTTCGTTAGCTGGTTTCACAACCGGCTCTTATGCGTTGCTTGATTTTATTTGAAAGGAAAAACTTGGAAATAGGTATTAAACAGCAATTAGCTATCCAAATTTGTACTTTTTCGTACTTGAAGTTCATACTGCATGTGTGCCCCGGGATAAGCGTCGTCAGAATGATCGATTTCATGCTAATTGGGAAGAATTGTTCCAATAGTCTGTACAATTAATCTTACAAGAGGAAGAAAATACAAAATTGTTTATTTATTTATTGACTAAAGGTGTCTCCGATATGTAGTGATATATCGTTTAGTTAAGGACTTGCTTTTAGTTACTTTTTTTTTTCCAGTGCATGTTTTTACCTGGATGTACAAAATTGCAGAGTAGTCAAGATGACGTTCCAAACGAGAATCCGACTGTTGAGTCAGCTACTGCTGTTGGCAACCAAAATAACTTTCAGCATCAAAATGGTAATGAACGAATTTAAGCTGTTTTCATATTTTGATAATTATATCTGAGGTAAATGTCGGAAGAATGCTCTGGTTGATAAAGGTGGCGAGAGCTGAGATGGAAGATACCTCATTTTATAGATCTTTTAATTATTTTTGATGGTTTACTATTTAGGATCTCAGACATTTCATGGAGCACATGCATTGGACTCCGAGTTTGTAGATACTGCCAGGTTTTTCCGGCCAGACAATCTGAATACTAGAAACGGCAGTTCAACTTCTTCCTTCGATTATGCAGGGAGTTCTGGCATCACTTCTGATAAGGTCAAGCTGGACACTTCGTCACAAATTAATTACCCCGTAACTACCTATTCTGGGAGTTTCAATGAGTGGGTTCCACCGGTAACCAGGGATCAAGGTCAAAAGATGGATGGGTTATTGCAATCTGAGATTCCTAATTCCAGTTGTAGTACAACATCTAGCTTTACTGAAGGTGAAACTAATAATGTGTCAAACGTTACTGGTGATTTAGATTTCAACAATTTTTTGAGCGATACCGGAATTCATCTCTCGCATGCAGCAGTGAACAGTGATTGCATAGGTATGCAAACTGTTTAAATACCTTTCGGATTTCCATCCGTGTGTTTGATAATAAGACTAATAATTTGGGATTTTGATTTAGATCATTAAGTTGTCTGTTGGAGGTAACTGCTTTTTCCTCTTTTGTGAATATTACAGATGTTTCACATGGCCTTTATATGGACAGTTTGAATGGGAAGTTTGGATGCGGTGCTACTTTGTCTCAGAACAGCTTTAGGAGTTCAGGACATGAAAATGATTTACTTAGATCGACGGATATGTACTTCGAGGACATAGATGTTTCTTCTCATAATGTTGCTGCTACTCAACCTACCGCTTATCATTATTCTGATGTCAATAATGAATTAGGCGTGCATCCTTCAGCAGTGCAACTTGACAGCAACTCGGGTACAGCATATTTTACTCATTCATCTCCGTGTTATTTGAGTGGAGATTTCAGTTTTGGTTTGTTACCAAGCAACGAAGGAAGGGATTTTCAATCCGAGAGTGCATCTTCGGCATATGAGTATCCAATGATTGATTACTGTGATGACAAGGTACTGAATTTTAAAAGTAAGGGTATATCATCTGGCAGTCGGAATTTTTTATCCAATGCTTATGATAGGCTTTGCAACGACAAGTTGGTCGGAGTGTCATCCAGTTATATCCAATCAGATGTCAGCAAGAAGCAACCGGTTAAAGAAGACGATGCAATGGCTGCTGATTGGGTTTCATGTAGAAGCATGATGCATCATTCTGATGAAGCGAGTAAACAAGTTCTCAGTAGGGAGGTTTCTAGTGTAGATGAAAGTAGTCTCTTTGTTGATGAAGTTTCCAAACAATCACCTTCTGGAGTCTTTTCTGCTGTGCCATCTCAGAAGGATGTGGTTTACATTAATGAGGAGAAAGGAGACAGTAATGTTGCATTTGTAAGATCACAAGTAAATGGAATTTCTGAAAAATTCACCCTTAATGGTGCTTATTTGAATTCAGTTTCTTCAGAACATTATTTGCTATCTGCTAAGGCACCACATGTAAACAAGCAGATGAATAGCATCAATCAGGTTCAAGACAGTAAGTTGAACCAACCAAAGCGATTAGGCCATCTTTCAAGAGCAAGTCCTGAGTCAATTCAGAGTAGTATGACTGGTAGCAAATCTCATATTGATGATGACCTTGACATTTGTATAATTGAAGATAATAGTCGACCTGCTAGCTTGTACCAATCTCCTGCCTTTGGAAAGGGCAATGCTTCTTTGCTACATTCTCCATATGGTGACTCTATCCAATACACTGGAGTGGGAAATGCAAGGCCTAAAGTTAATGATGAAAGCATCATATTTCGAGCAGCACTGCAGGTTAAATCTTCTAGATGCCTTGCAATTTCTTTAATCTTACACTTCTTTGAAGTTCAAAACTGTTAATCTGCCTTGAGAAGGTTTCTACTGAAATAACTTAATTTATGTTCAGCGAGCATCATATTGACATTAGCAGCAATTTTTGCACAAGTGCCTAAAACATTTATGGGGATGCTTGTTCATCTTTACTCCTATTGTTGCCTACAACATGGGTTTTACTCTGGTTGGACATTTTATGTTCATTTTTTAATTCTTACTGCGTTATTAGAAATGTCTTTTCTTGTTGTCTCTGTTATAATAGCTGTTAGTGAAACTATGATGTGACTAAGGTTGTAAGTGCATAACAGGATCTTTCTCAGCCAAAATCTGAAGCAAGTCCGCCAGAAGGTGTCCTAGCTGTACCTTTATTGAGACACCAGGTTGGCTGTGTGCTCATTCTTAAACTTTTGATTGTGAACGAGTTATCCAACTAGTTCTGATTTTTTTTTTTTGGACAGCGAATTGCTTTGTCCTGGATGGTTCAGAAGGAGACTTCTAGCTTGTACTGTTCAGGAGGAATTCTAGCTGATGATCAGGTGAATTTTGTTTTCTTATCTTGCAAAATCTATTGAATGTACACGTTTAAGAAACTTCATTTGTCTTATCCAATAAAATCTTGCAGGGATTAGGGAAAACTGTATCTACAATTGCTCTCATACTCAAGGAACGACCACCATCTGGTAAAGCAGATGTGCAAGTTGTGAAGAAAGAAGAGTGTGAAACTTTGGATTTGGATGAGGATGTTAATGAGGTTTCTCCTATAAACGAAGATGTTAAGAGCTGTCTACTTATGTCAAATTGTGATCCAAGCAAGAAGAAAAATACATTTGGACAGTCAAAGGGAAGGCCTGCGGCAGGAACTCTTGTTGTTTGTCCCACAAGTGTTCTACGGCAATGGGCTGATGAGTTGCATAACAAGGTAACCAGTACTGCTAATCTCTCTGTTCTGGTATACCATGGAAGCAATCGAACAAAGGATCCTTGTGAGTTAGCCAAGTATGATGTTGTTTTAACGACATATTCAATTGTTAGTATGGAAGTCCCAAAGCAGCCTCTTATTGATGAAGATGACAGTGATAAAGGAAAAGCAGAAGGTGATGATGTTGCATCATTGGGGCTTTCATCTGGCAAGAAAAGGAAATACCCTCCTAGTTCTGGCAAAAAAGGTTCTAGGAACAAGAAGGGTCTGGATGCTACCTTGCTTGAGTCTGTTACTCGACCTCTTGCAAAAGTGGCATGGTTTAGAGTTGTTCTTGATGAGGCTCAGAGCATCAAGAATCACAGAACTCAAGTGGCTAGGGCCTGTTGGGGTCTCCGTGCAAAGCGCAGGTGGTGCTTGTCTGGAACTCCCATCCAGAATGCAATAGATGATCTTTATAGCTATTTCAGATTTCTTAGATATGATCCTTATGATGTCTACAATTTATTCTGCTCTTCAATAAAGATCCCAATTCAAAAAAGTCCAACAAAAGGGTACAGAAAGTTGCAAGCCGTTTTGAAAACAGTAATGCTTCGTCGCACTAAAGGTTAGATTGCATGTGACTTTTTTGGGTTTTGACTTTTCATATGTCATTTCTTGTTCTGGATGTACTCTTCTGCTTTTCATGCTCCTCAATATTCCCAATTTTTACCTTCTAAACTAACAGGACCACCTTTCTTTCCTATTTTGCTGAATAACATTAGTTCTGTCAAGGAGTGTTTCTCCATGTGGTTGTTTATGATGAATATTTACCTTCCACTTTATTGTTCTTGTGTGGAGTTTGATCAAAGTCATTCAATGATTAAATTAGTTCTGCGTTTTCCTTACTGGCAGTTGGTGATTTCTATTTGGTAGTAGGTTTGATATTGTTCTGTGATGTAGGATATTTTGTATTCATACTTTTTCCTTGATATGCTTGTTGTGAACTTTCCTAGAGTTGTATTCTTTGGGCTGAGGATACACAGATACGTTTTGGTTTACATCCTTCTAGTTAGTTTTATAATTCGATATCCTATGATTGTGCACTAGAAAGTACTGAATGAATCATTTGTTTTTGAAGTTGGGTACGCATCCGTCAATATTCCTTGTTTGTATATATGATTATTGTATCTAAATACAAATAAAACTATAGATAGGATTTTGAAAGCAGTTATTTTATGCTCATGTCATTGTTGTTTGATACAGGGACACAGATTGATGGGAAACCGATTATAAACCTACCTCCCAAAGTAATAGAATTGAAAAAAGTAGATTTTACTGATGAAGAGCGTGATTTCTACACACAACTAGAAAATGATTCCCGTGCACAATTCAGAGTATGTGTTGCCTAGATAAGTAATATGACTGTGATGTTTAATGCTGTCATTTTTTTCTCCTCCTTTTTTACTTCAAAATTCCCATGCTTCTCTCTCTCTGGCTTGTAATTCTGATGATAATTGGTAATTATGTAATTTGACTTGGCAATAGAAAAGATCTAATTTTGTTCATCTATAGAAATTTATGACAATCTCTATAAATAAAATATAAAGTAAGTTACACAGAGAAATTAAAAAAGACTATTCTTTTTCAGTTTTTTGTTTTTACTAATAAATATTGAACTGCACTTCTTTTTGTTTTTCTTTTTTTTTTAACATTTGGAGATTAAAGATTTCTTTTCTCCATTGAGTTGTAAAAATGGTTCTTCTTGGAGGAGTTCAAATTTCTGTTTTCTTTTTATTGCTATGATACTTGTCATATTCGGATGGGGATCATTATTACAATTTGATCTTGCCATTAACCCATTAATTACAGTGCCAGACGGTCTTAACTTTTGTTCCATTTTTTTTTGCACTATTTGAATATAAAGAAGGGGAAATCTATAACTTGCTTTACCAATTATTTTAGGATTTTAATTTAGTATCTAATCTTGTTGCTTTCAAAGCAACTAATATGACACCTATTTGGATGAAGTTGTCAATTTTAAAAGAAATTTTAATTGATAAAGGCAAATTTAAATTTCTAAATTAAATATGAGTTTTAGATCATTGTTACATGGCAACTAGACTTATTCCTTTGCACACCTTTCTGCATAGATGCTTTCTAAAAATTTTTCAACTTGTCTTTCTTGTCAGGAATATGCAGCTGCTGGAACCGTCAAGCAAAATTATGTGAATATCTTATGGATGTTGTTACGTCTTCGTCAAGCATGTGATCACCCACTTCTTGTTAGGGATATAAATTCTAATTCTTTTGGTAGATCCTCAATGGAGATGGCAAAAAAACTTCCTCAGGGAAAACAGATGTGCCTTCTGCATTGCTTAGAAACCTCGTTGGCCATCTGTGGCATCTGCAATGTATGTGTCTAACCTGTTGGCTTGTGCATGTTTGAGTGCTGTTTGTTAGTTTAATCATTTTGAGTCTGGGAGGAGGCATCATGAACTTTTTGAGTGCACCTGCAAGGTTTTGTTTTTTTAATTTTGCTGATAAATCTGTTGATTTCTATAGGATCCGCCGGAGGATGCTGTTGTTTCAATCTGTGGTCATGTTTTCTGCAATCAGTGCATATGTGAGCATCTGACTGGTGATGACAATCTGTGCCCTACTTCTAAATGCAAAATTCGACTAAACACTTCGTTAGTGTTTACAAAAGCTACGTTAAAGAGTTCTCTTTCTGATCAACCTGCTCAAGATGGTGCTGGCTATGACCTTGGGGGGGAAGCCAGTCCTTATTCCGAGGGTCTTCCCTATGACTCTTCAAAGATTAGAGCTGCGATTGAAGTCCTGCAGTCGTTGAACAAACCAAAGGACTGCAGATCTGGAAATGGTTCCTTGGAGAAATTCTTTGATGGAATTGCTGCCTGTCCTGAAAATGTGCACAATACTCTGAATTCAGTTGATGGAAATACTGATACGACAAACATGCAGGAGGGTGAAAACATCAATGGTTCAGTTCAATTAGTTGGTGAGAAAGCCATCGTGTTTTCCCAGTGGACAAGGATGCTAGATCTGCTTGAAGCATGTCTCAAAAGTTCCTCTGTTCAGTACAGACGACTTGACGGAACAATGTCTGTTGTTGCCAGAGATAAAGCTGTGAAGGATTTCAATACGCTACCTGAGGTTTGTGGGAGACTACTGGAATTTTAAATTAAAAGGAATCTTCTACAAATTGTTCTGCTAATATGTTCCTTCTGAATCAATCCATTTTCTTTGCTTTGTAGGTCACCGTCATGATTATGTCTTTGAAAGCCGCTAGTCTTGGATTGAACATGGTTGCAGCCTGTCGTGTTTTACTTCTTGACCTGTGGTGGAATCCTACTACTGAGGACCAGGCCATTGATAGAGCACATCGCATAGGACAGACTCGTCCTGTCACAGTTTTGCGTTTAACTGTCAAAGATACTGTTGAAGATCGTATTTTGGCCTTGCAGGTAAGAAGCATTATCGTTTTTTCATTATTTGTTTATTATGTGAAAATTCCTCGTTAATATTGAGAAGTACTAAACAGTAATCAAATGGTGTAGGCATGGTTTGTGGAAATATCCAATATTGCATTACCACTGATGGTTTATCGGGAATGCAAGTAATTGATGTTATCAGATTAGAGCTGCCAAATAAGTTGATCACATGATATTCTCTGATCATTTACTGGTTTGGTTGGAGATAGGTGTATGTGGATAAAATAATGAACAACCTATGGTGAAGCTAACTAACAGGTTCCAATTTATTGGTTATTTCCAATGGCAAGTGAACTGACCGACTCATTGCAAAAACTAGATTTTTGTTCATATTCTGTTTTCAGAACTCTGGGGAATATATTGAAACTTATGAGTATGGAGATTAGACGAATGTAGTTCAAACATTCCAACTCGCAAACTTGAATGGTAGAATGAATATCTTGAGTTTAGATTATCCTTTTCTTTTCCAACTTTGACATTTTTAATTATAGGAAATACTTGGGTTTTGGAAGGTTGGATACATTTGTGTGATTAAACATGATTTTTAGGTTGTGAATATTGTAGTTTTTGGTTTGTTATTTCCGACAACCTTGGTTCTTTCTTGCTTTAAGAAATTCCATCTTTTGTATTGTTTTTAGCCACTTCAGTGATTAAAAGGTCATAAAACGCAGCTTCCTTTCTTGTGAGGTTTTTATTTCTTGCGTTTTCTGTCTTCCTCAACTGGTGTGGTATGAGAAGTTCTCTTTTTCTTTCTTGCAGCAAAAGAAGAGGGAGATGGTTGCATCTGCATTCGGAGAGGACGAGACTGGTGGTCGGCAGACCCGGTTAACAGTGGATGACTTGAAGTATCTTTTTATGGTGTGAAGATGGGGTTCTACATTATTTGGCAGATATTTTTTTGATTACTGATTCTCAACCGCCTACATGCATATATACAGAAGTCCGTAGCTACCTGTTGCTACTACAGGTCTAACTGATTTGACTATAGTCCAGATAGTTTCAGCATTGATAACTCCAGGAAGGTTTTTTTTTCTCTTGATAAGGCTATACTTACATAGATGCCTTTGAAGTTGATCCATTCTTTATCCATTTTTTTGTTGGGTCTAACAAATTGGTCTTCCATTCTGCAACTGGTCACATTGTTAGGATCTTGAGTTTTAATGGCCACATGGAAAGTGAAAGTAGCGAGTTTGATAGGGTATAATATATATAGATATTTGTTTTTCAATCTATATATTTGTAAATCATATTCACAGGGGGGGCTTGTTCCTTTTTATCATCTTATTTTTTTGGTGCCAAATTGTTTACCTTGATTTCGTCGTTGTACATACGTTCTGAATGATATTATCCTTGGTTAGATGAGATTTTCATTCTTCAGGTTACCTTGCTGTGCTGTTGGTGATTCGCATTACTTTTTTTAACTATTGGCATTTGTGGTTTAGTTATTGCGTCACTGTCTGTGGTACGATGGGAGTTCTTAAGATTTGGTCATCGGTGCTGCTGGATGGTGGTCGAACATGAGTAAACAGATGCATTTGCCTTTTCAACAAGATGGGCAGTCTTATATAATTGAACAGGGGAAGAAATAAAAATTTAAAGTAAATTAAAATAACAGAAAAAGAGAATTATTGGTTGAACAAATTATTGGTTGGATAAACCCCGTTCGCATCTATCATTCAACCAAGATAAGATGTCACTGCGAACAAGTTGAATATTCTCATCAGTCTCACCAAAGAGCAAGGAATGCATCATCCCGTCGTAAATTTTGATGGTTTTATCTTCACTCTTTGCTTCTTCATACAGAGCTCTGCTCACATTTGGATCAGTGACCACATCAGCACTGCCATGTAACACAATGAAAGGAATGCTAATATCTCCCAGCCTTTGACTCAAATAATCAGTAACCCTCAGCAACTCCACTACGGTACCCAGTCTTGGTTTATCTCTATATCTCATTGGATTCATTATTGCAATTTTCTTCTTTTCCTCAACTTTTATCGACTTTGACAGAACATCTGCGGTTGGTACAATAGCTAATGTCGGCAAGAATTTTGCAACAAATGATAAAACTTGAGGTATTGGCCATCTGGGTTTCATATCATCAGCGATTTTACACATGGGTGCAACCAAGATTGTACCATTGAAACCATCAGGGTCTGCGAGATGTATCAGAAGACAGATAGCACCGCCCATCGATTCACCGTACAAAAAACAAGGCAACCCATGAAACTGTGGATCTTGTTTGATAAAATCAAAGAAAGAGAGACAATCTTGTATAACAAGGTCAACTTTTGGTACATAAGCTTTTAAGCCTTGAGATCTACCGTGCCCTTCAATGTCAATCCCAAAGCAAGCAAAACCCATCTGGGCAAGGAAGATTGCAGTAGCTTGAAAGGTCCAGCTGATGTCATTTCCGTATCCATGGACCATACAGAGCAAACCACGCGGAGGCGAAGAGGATATGGGAAGCCAAGATCTGGTGAAGAGAGAGAGGCCTCTAGGTGAGGTGTAAAATGAATGGGATGCTTTGATTCCTTGTTGCTGGTAGTACTCTTTTTCTGAAGTTGTGCCCCAGTAGTGAATCTGGGTTTCAGATGAAGGATTTTCTTCTTCCTTTTCCATTCTGAAAAATGGGAACGAAATAGAAGAGGGTTGGCTCTTCGATATGGGAAATTTTGTGGCTGATTTACCAATAAATTTGACTTTTCTTTGTGGGTGACGATTTATGTACCGAAATTTCAGACTCGGGTGGCTCTTGTCCTCTTTACTTAATCTCCAAGCTGACAGCTTCCTTCACTCTCCTTTTTTTGATAAAGAGGTTCCTTTACTTTCATGCTTCTACTTTTAGTTTTAACTCTTCATCATTTATAGCGTAATTAATCATTCTTACATTTATCAAATATGATTTTATAATCTGTTTCTGCATGAAATTGATCTATACTGTGTTTCCGGGTAAATTTTTAGAATGCATAATTGGCTCATCTTTCAAGTCTACAACTATTCCCTTTACTCAAGAATATGATGCACCCCCATGAGGGAATATACCCTTTTGTATGCATAAAACATATATTCTTTGTCTCAATTTTCAGTTTTGAATATTCCACAATAATGATTCCATTTCTTTTTTAAATAGTTATTAACATTTAAATATTCATACTAATATTCTTTATTAATTCTAATATAAAAATTATAGGAAAAATAAATGAAAACTATGCACAATTTGGCTCATTCACTAGTCTCAAAATTATAGACTGGAACCAGAAAACCTCTTAGGTCCTATTCCTGCCACTGACTGCCGCCATGGTCACAGATGATATTCTCATCAACAGCGACAAGGATACTCCTACTACTGCGTGCTCCTATAGTCATAAATTCGTCGTTACTTATCAAGCCATATTCATCAGAAAGCTGTTACAGAAATCTCAGGCCCAACACAGGTTTTTAGGGCACTGCATGGAGCTATCCAACAAAGCCACGAGCTAGGCGATAGAACAAGTTCTTTGCAAGTTGCGGAGACGTCAAAGCTTCCAATGTTTTTCATGTGATGCTAATGAAAATGAAAATGAAAAAATCTTGCCCAAGGAAAGGACAAAATGGAAATATATTCCTCTTCTTCTTCTCCTTCTTCTTCTTCGTCTCTGGTTCACAGCCCACAGGAAAAGGACTTGCAGATTGGCAAGTCCTAATGGAGGAAAATAACGTAGTGTTTTGGGTAATAGGGAAGTAAATCTTCCTCTTAAGGAAACGAAATCCAAGATAAAAAAAAATATTGCAGTGGCAAAAAGTTTACTTTAGAGAAGAATAAATCCTACCCAGTACAAGTTTGTCATGTTGCCAATGCTTTTAGAATTGCAACTTTGAAAAAGCTTAAAAGCAGACAAAAGAGAAGATGATTTATGCTGCAATATACGTGGTTGAATTTACACCTACTTGGTGCTGGTTTCTTTTGATAAGCATATGAAAGGATAGCTTGGATATCTGAAAATTGTTAATTTCCCCATTTAAGACACAACGAATACATCAAATTCCATGAGTATATATCGTGCTTGCCTTTATCATTGAAGTTAAGCTCTTGAAAAGAAAGAACAAACTTCATATCATTTTCTTTCTCCATATGTGATAGCATCAAGATTTTTGTTTAAGGGCCAAAAATGGCTTCATACCCGGATTTATAATCCTATGATATATCTAGAAATATCACAAATATATTGATTCATGTATAATTAAGACTAGATACATTATATCAATTTAATAATAAGGGTTCATCATGGATTATAATATCAATGATTGAGTAGGAGACAAAGATCTAATTGACAAAAATACTTATTCATAACAACCTTATCATCCATACTGCTTAAATGTATGATGCTTATGTATCTTACTCATGTCTAAGCAAAATCCATACCAAAGAAGGTAAATTATTTATTATTTAAATTAAAGATCACTTATATAGTTTTTAAAATAAATAAAATTATAAATATTTTAGGTCAATAATAAACAAGATAGAAGAATAGGATGATGCATTAGGTGTAGCAGGAAAAAACATCAGCATATGGAGTGGATGAGATTGCGTTGTGCATGGTAGTTTGACTGATACGACACCTTTTATTTGTAAAATCACATCTTCTGTAGCTTCGGTGATAGTGCGTTTTATCCCTACATCCATCCGGTCATTAACTTGATCATTTTCCTTATCTGGTGAACACCCAAATTAGTATAATCATATCAGACTCGGACTCTCCTTTTTTCCAAGGTTTTCATTGCTGAATTTTTTTTTCATTTGACCGTATGATTTTTATATCGTAGAAGATAACGTGTCTCGTTATCGTTGGCATGGATCGCATAGCCACCAAAAATGGCGCACCAGAAGTCAGACGACTGGCAGAGTGATCCACATGGGTGTTAGTTTAAGTTCACCTCATGATGCACACATGCTCATACTCGTACTAGTATAATCTAAAGGCATTCAATTTGACACCTTTGCACTTTTCTTTGCTTTTTTAGTGGGCAATAACCCGAAAAGAGCTAATTCCCCAACAAGTTTACTAACCAAATAGTGCAACCCTATAGGCCATTCTTGGAGCTGGTTCTTGCTTTATGTAGTGTTTGAAGTTGATGTACCAAACCCATCTTTGGTTAAAAGAATTAGCGTTGGATTTTAACTTCCTCTTGTAAGAGATGCACTACAAATTATTCTCATTCATCGTATACAGTTTTTGTTCCACCAAAAACAATATAATATATAGTTTATTTGTGGGTACATATGGTATCATACTAAACGCCAACTTTGCTCTTAAAGTGTGATACTTAGACAAAGATTATGCCAATTCATTAATCGTATCCAATTAAGGATCATCATATAGTTATATATCCATAAATCAAGAAGGGTTGATTTATATTTTAAAGTTTTGAGATCAACCATATAATATCTTGTTATGGGACTAGACCTACTGAATATTGCTAGTGATCCTATTTTGATATCTTTAAGTAAAATTAGCTACGAATGAACACAAAGAGATATTAAAATTGTTGTAAGAATATAGCATCTTTGAAATCATATAGATTTCATTTAGTGATGGTTAGATGCAAGTATATTTTTGCATTGAAAATAAGGAAAAAGATGGAAATATATGCATATATATGTGTACATATATAAACTAAGGAACATATAAAAGATGAATTCCATATCATTATTCAACTAAATACATAGAAAGTTGGATTCCAGGTCATTGTTCAACAACCAACTTACGTGTATATATATATATATATATATGTAAATTCCTTTCGCATATATAGCTTTCATCTTCATCTTCATCTTCATCTTCATCATCATCAGATTCAAGAGTCATGCATGACAAGGTTCGCCACAAAAGTCCATCGTTCAACTTTGTGATAATTAGATTCTTTTAAAAAATAATAAAAATAGTTTGCCTTTTTGTCTATTTTAGAGGCACCACCAATTTGGAATGGGAATATATACCCTACACACTGTCTTTTCCACTTCCATGACTGACATGGTCAATCTGAACATGGCTTTCAGTACATCACCACGTGCTGTAAAATCTGATTTGATCTGTTTTTTTTTTTTTTGGCTTCCCCTTCCCCTTCACTGTTGGGTTTGACTATGTAATAGTATTGTTCCAACGTTCAAAATGATGCCACTGTTGTTAGTTCTTAGGATGATGATATCGACTTTATAGCTATTCATTTTAGTATTCTGAGATTTCATTTGAGACTGTCCCACTGGCTGTTGCTAGTGCAGATCAATCCATTCTAGATAAGCTTTAGGGCAATTAGCATTTGTTTTTTATACAAAGATGACACTAATTTGCTTTTAATTCGCCTTTTCTCTTAATATTTTCTTCATGGAAACCATTAGTGTTACCTGCCAATTCTTGACCCATCACTTTGCTTTGCTTTGCTTACTAAAGCAGGTTCAGAATAAGGATATGTATTAGTTGCTCCTACTGTAGCATTGAATTAAGTCTTGTTGGTATATGTTATTGCTTCTTGGTCTTACCAGACATGCATTTGTTATCAATTTAGCAACATACCTTAATTAGATACTATGCTGAATAATTAATTGTTAAATGTCGTTAACATATTAATATTCTTAATTTACCTATGGTATCAAATGTCGTTAACATCTTTTCCTTCTATATCACATATGCATTCAATCTTATTGTCATGCACACACCCATACTACGAGGCCTATGTGTACGGATGTGACATATGGTATCAAATAAGACTTTCTTTTCCCGAGAAGTCAATGATTAGTATTTAAAAACGTCTCATCCATCAAGATTGAAATAAAATGCATTGCCTCAAAGGATTAAAAAAGATTAAATATTCTTGATTATAGCAAAATTAATTATAATATTATCATTTAATTAAAAGATATATTACGAGAAAAAAGACTTCAAATCAATTGAAAAAACTACACTTAGTATAAAAGTGAATCTTTAAACTTTTGGAAGTTGGCGAAGTGTAAAGGGAAATTCTTGAATTTTGGAAAGAAAGATGAAGGAGTTGCAGATGATTGATTGAATGAATGGAAAATAGATAGTTAGAGATAAGATACAAGAGGAAAGCAATATACTGTGAGAATATATAAAGTCTGAGATAAAGTCAAATAAAACCTGTGAGAATATTTTCAAATTCTCATTCTTCGTCTGTCTTTCCAATTTCTTCCCTACCCCAAAGTCATGATGATGATGATGATTCTCTTTTACACCATTTCTTTAATACTAACTCTTAATATCCATAAGCAGTTTGACTGGTCCTTGGAGAACACAGAAATCGAGTAGATGACTCCAAAAGGTGATGCCTGTCCTCGAGGTAAAGAAATTTCCATTTGATTCCAAGAACGTAAAGGTCATTCTTCTAAAAAATAGCTTTTTATATGATCTTGTTCTCAATTGGATTAACTAACAACCCACATAACAAAATGGAAGCTCCACCCATTCATGAATACTCTAGAATTCGTGCCTAAAAATATCCATGTCAGATGCTGAAATATTGCCACTCTGATAAAAATCACCATTCCACATAGGACTGCTCTTGTTTTCTTATTTATTTATTTGTTTTTTCAAAATATTCTCTATCCACTAAAGCTCTTTCCGATAGTATAAATAGACATGCAAGTTTTCTTCCTTTGTCATTCGGTTTTCTGTAGAAGCCATTAGTTTCCAAGTTAGTTCCTTGGTTTAAATATGGATCTTGTACGTAAGATGACTGTTTTCTTCTTCGCTTTGGTTCTTGTTGCTGTTGTAATAGCAGTGGAGTCTGTTGTCAGTGTTAGGCACCCACCATTGGCTGATAATAAGCGATTCAACTCGTTGGACAGTGAGCATCTTGTAACTGGCTTGCCTGGCCAACTAGATGTGGACTTTAGGCATTATGCTGGTTATGTAACGGTGAATGAAAAGAATGGAAGGGCACTCTTTTACTGGTTTTACGAGGCCACCACTCACCCTGATCAAAAGCCGCTAGTGCTGTGGCTTAATGGAGGTAAGCACATTGACATCATGTCATTCTATGGATTTAGTTAAAACTTTCGTTTTCCATTTCCTGTCATATTAAAGACACAGCCTGACAAAAAAAACCCACAAAAAAAGAGAACACTCCATCTTATTGACCAGTCTTCTGCTAGTAGGAACCCATGAGTGTTGGCTACAACATATATGACCAGGTCCAAAATTAGGGTTTTCGAAACCGAGCTTTGGCCTAATTTATTAATCCACATGCGTCGTGGAAAGCACAGGTCTTTTCTTAATTTTTTTAATTTTATTTTCTTTCTGATCCTAACAAAGTTGTTTATGATGACTCTTTCTTGATGGGTTTTACTCAATGTTCTCAAACAAGGTGACAAGATTCTTAAATTTTCAGGTCCTGGGTGCTCTTCTGTGGGATATGGAGCAACACAAGAGATTGGCCCTTTCCTAGTGGACAATGATGGGCATGAACTTAAATATAATCCCTATTCATGGAATAGAGGTATATGGGGTCCTACCTGCAACTTTCAGGACACTATCTAATTCTTTTCATTAAACATATCTGAGTGCACTTACCTGTATAATGCTTCGTGATGATCACAAAAAAGATTTCCTAATTCTTTTTATTTTGACGATGACGCAGAGGCCAACATGTTATTCCTGGAATCCCCAGTTGGGGTTGGATTTTCATACTCAAATACCACCACTGATTACAATGCTTTAGGAGATGATTTTACAGGTGAGTTATAGTGATAGTTTTACAGTGTTCGAGTGCTTTGGACTATTTTATATATTAAGCAGAAAATCCTGAAACTAATTAGATCTATTCATGCCTCTTATGTTTCAGCAAATGATGCTTATGCTTTCCTCCACAAGTGGTTTCTCAAGTTTCCATCATATAGAAACCGGGAGTTTTATATTGCAGGGGAGAGTTATGCAGGTGTTTGATCATTGCAACTCCCTTTTCCTTTCTTCCTTTTCTTTTTTGCACTAATACAGTTTAAATTCTCATGAGATTGTTCCATTGGATTAATTTTCGCATATATTAACAGGAAAATATGTTCCTGAGCTTGCTGAGCTGATCAATGTCAAAAACAAAGATCCGTCCCTTCACATTGACCTCAGGGGAATTCTGGTATGATCCTTGAATTGAAAGAATAAATTCTATTTCTGTTTCTTTACTTAAATTTGACTAGGAGTCTCATTTTTACCATATTACAGATGGGTAATCCTGAAACAAGTGATGCTGAGGACTGGGCTGGTATGGTGGATTATGCTTGGAGTCATGCTGTAATATCAGACGAAACCCACAAGATAATTGGCAAAAGTTGCGACTTCAGTAGCGATGATCCATGGAGTAATTATGATTGTAATCAAGCTGTTGAGGAATTATTCAAACAGTACAAGGAGATAGATATTTACAGCCTTTACACCTCAGTTTGTATCGGTGATTCAGCAACTTGGAAAGACAGATACATGCAAGTCAAGTTTACTCGAACTTCTACAATGGTAAGCGATGAACATTTTCTGGAATATTAAGGAAAACCAATCATTTAACATGATTGGAAAAACCTTTTCTTTTTAGATGCCAAGGATTATGGGTGGTTATGACCCATGCATGGATGATTATGCAAGAGCTTTCTACAATAGACCTGATGTTCAAAAGGCCCTACATGTCAGCGATGGTCTCCGGCTCAAGAACTGGAGCATCTGCAAGTAAATAATTCAAAATCTCTTTTCTTTCTCCTATAATATTATATCGATTCATATCCTTCGGAAAATCAAGTTTATGCTATAATCTGGAGTATTAAATACACCCTTTTTGAATTCAGTGACAAGATATTCAATGGATGGTCGTATTCAAAGAAATCCGTTCTTCCTATATACAAGAAGCTGATCGCAGCCGGACTTAGAATATGGGTCTACAGGTTTGTGACATTTCCCTTCCATAAGATCGTAAAAATCAATGACAAACTAAATGTTTCCTTTTCTGGTGGTCCAGTGGGGATACAGATGGAAGAGTTCCTGTATTGTCCACAAGATACAGCATAGGTACTCTTGGGCTGCCTATCACTAAAACATGGAGGCCCTGGTACCACCAAAAGCAGGTAACCATGAACCGATCAAGATCGTTTAACTAGCCAGTCCTAAATTGATATTAATCCAGTCGTATGACTAATCAAGGAAGATTAATGACACTTATATTTTTTACCAGGTTAGTGGTTGGTTTCAAGAATACGAGGGGCTAACTTTTGCAACATTTAGAGGAGCTGGGCATGCTGTGCCTGTATTTAAACCAAGTGAATCACTTGCATTTTTCTCAGCCTTTCTTCAGGGGGAATCTCCACCTTCTTCCCGATAAATCACTAATGGCTCTGGCTGCCTTTTCGCCGACGATTTTGCTGTTAGTAATCTAGGTTGTTATAGGTAGCAGAAACTATCAGAACTTAGTTGAGAAAAGGGGTCGTTTTTGCTAGAGATAGACAGGAATTCTGATTTTGGATCTTGTCTTGAAGATTATTACCAGTGGACATGGTACCCAATTTTCCAATGTCAATATAATAATACATGCAATTATGCATGCATTGGAGGCCCTTGTTATGAAAATCGTTTGTCATTACGTTCTTGATTAATTAAAACAAGTCAACCATCAAACCAAAGAAACGAGCAGAAGTTCTTAACCAACTGATTTAAGCTCTTTGAATTTGGAAAACTAATTACTCGTTCCAATTTGTTTTGCCAGTGTCAACGAAACAAATCTTACAGCCAAATTTTGATTTATTGTTCGCCCAAAGGCATGTAATATAATTTAATGCCAGGCAGGCCATATGGGCATTCGTATCCGCATTTTATCGGGCTTCTTTGAGTTTGCACTTGCTCATATTTTGACATACACAAACTACCACCACACTGTTTTTGCCTTTTACTACAAATTTTTACTTTCTTTCAAGTATAATCTTGCAAATAAATAACCCAGATCACACTCTTAATCATGCGATCAGTAGAATCAAACACCAACAAATTCTGTAAGAGATTCGGACGTCGAAATTTTTGACATTGTTAAATAAACTTGGACTGCAATAGGGGTTACAGGTGACTGGTGGTGATTCTATTTGTTTGTCGGATATGTATTTTGCATCCAAGTTGACAGGTTTGATAATAATTAATTTGGCCGTAGTTGCTGTAATCTGCGCTGAATCTGTGAAAAGTGGCAGGCAGTACGAAGAAGTGGTGAACAAATTGTTAGGATCGAACTAAGGAGAGAAAGAAAACGAAGAGAACTGATTTTCGTGGTAACACCAACCGGCAAACTCCACGGCTGTTTGGATTTTGATTAATGATTTCAGAGGATTCTTTTTTTTTTTTTTTTTTTTTTACAAGGAAACAGAATGAATAATAATCTAAATAGTAACACAACCTAACACAAATTACTACCAGAAAACGAGGATCTTGTAACATATTTGCCTGGCCAGCCTGCTGTGGATTTCAAGCACTATGCTGGCTATGTTACTGTAAATGAAGAGAAAGGAAGGGCCGTCTTTTATTGGTTTTATGACGCGTCAACTCTTCCCGAGTTAAAACCTCTGGTTCTCTGGTTTAATGGAGGTAAAGAAGGAAAAGCATCGTAATTGGAATTATAATTATCTCAAACTCTTACATTGTAATTGGAATTCTGTCATTCTGATTTTCTTATAAAGTGCTTTTCAAGAAAGGTGACAAGCATGCTCCATTTGTCAGGTCCAGGATGCTCTTCTGTGGGATATGGAGCAACCAAGAAATTGGACCTTGCGTACTGGACAAAGATGGACAGAGACTTAAATACAATCCTGTCTCTTGGAATAGAGGTATATAATATATCGATTCATGTTTAACTAAATAAACTTTCAATTCTTAATGCGGCTGAATTGAATGATGTAGAGGCTGACCTGTAGTTCGTGGAATCTCCGATTGGAGTTGGATTTTCTTACTCAAACACAAGTAGAGATTATGATTCTCTTGGAGATGATATTGAAGGTAAGTTACTTGGGTTGCGATCCTCCAATTGCCAATATTAATTACTTATCAACCGAGAAACTTGTAATCCTTATTACTAACAAATCACTTTGGAACTCTGTTTTAGCCTTGGATGCTTATGCTTTCATTCATAAATGGTATGCCAAGTTTCCAAAATACAGACATCGGCCACTTTATATTGCAGGAGAAAGCTATGCAGGTAAATTACTAATTTCACCATTCTGTTTACATGGTAGTTCATCTCCAGAACTTGGTTTTTGGTTGATTTTCTGATCAACTTGCCAAATATTTCACAGAAATTAGAACACAAAAAGTTGGTTAGTTTTTCCATCCTATGCTAATCCTATGCTAACTTTCCTTTTCCTTTAACCTGTATTAACAGGATAATACGATCCTGAGATTATAATTGACATGAACCTGAAACCATTCCTTCACATTAACCTTAAAGGAGTTATGGTATGGCTTCGAAACTTAAAAATTCAAACTCGTTATATCTTTGATGTGTCAGACTATCATAGATGTATATATCCTTGATGGATATAAATGGATCTGATTTTAAAATTAGACATAAGTGAAACCCAATTGATAAACCAATTCCATTAACTCACTATTTTATGACAAGGTGATCTATTGAACTCCTTTCGTTGTTCTGTTTCAGTAGGGTAATCCAGAAATAAGTGATTCGGAGGGCTGGAGAGGCATGGTGGATTATGCATGGAGCCATGCTATTACATCAGACGAGATCCATATGTTAATCCGGAAAAGCTGCAAGTTCGACAGCACCGATGCATGGAATGACCATGATTGTGCTCGATCATTTGAAGAAATGGTCAGCCAGTACAGGAAGATTAATATTTATAGCCTTTATACCTCAAAATGTCAAGCAGCAGCAAGAGTACCAGCAATGGGATTCAACACCAGTGGTTTCGCTATGACGGTGAATCTTTTTTAATTTTTTCTTTCAAAATGATGAGTTTTGAATTCCTGTTGAATTTGTTTGATTGTTGAGAAGTGTTGGTTCATGTTATATTTTATCAGTTAATTGCTGGAATTTTGGCCGGCTATAATCCATGCATTGAACGATATGCTAGAACTTACCATAATAAACCTGCCGTGCCAAGAGCTCTCCATGCCTATAATGGTGACCGATTTATGCCATGGATGCTTTGCAAGTAATGCCTTTATTTCTTCCCCCGGCTATATTTTTATGTATGTTTTATTTAGAATATTATCTAAGAACAATTTGATGTGCTTTATTGGATCCAGACATTCAATATCCGAAGCGTGGTCAGATTCCCGACCAACAGTTCTTCCACAATACAAGAAGATGATTGCCGCAGGAATTAGAATATGGGTTTACAGGTCTGCATTTCCTGCCTTAATTCCATAAGGTAGGAGAGATTAAGGAATTAATGAAGTTTTTTAGTTACATTTTGGTGGCTCAGTGGTGACGCTGATGGAAGAGTCTCTTTTCTGGGCACAAGATACAGCATCAATACTGTCAACCTGCCAATTATTAAAAGCTTGGAGGCCCTGGTATTACAAGAAGCAGGTACCTGAAACCATACCATAAATCAAAACCATACCATATTCATTTATCAGGTGGCTGGCTGGTTTCAACAATTTCTGGGGCTCACTTTTGCAACATTCCTAGGAGCTGGCCATGATGTTCCTTCCTATAGAAGAAAAGAGTCCCTGGAATTCTTCACAGCCTTTCTTCATGGTTTATCTCCACCATCTTGATCTTAAAGAACAACACTGTTACTGGTGCTAACTAATACAAATTCCCGTCTTGTTCATCATTATATGTATAGCTTATGCTAGAAGGTTCAAAGAGAAGGCATTCAATTATGAAAAAATTACGATCAATCATGTCTTCCCATATCCGTTTTGGCTGCAAAACGACTGAAGATAAAGAATCGTTCCTATATTGGGTTGATATCTATCTCTATGAACACAATAAATGAACAGGAAAAAAATCAAGAAGTGGCTTAGAGTTCATTCCAAGACTTGTTTTCAGAAGTACAGTGTGCATTAATTAACGTGAATAATCATTATAGTCTCCCCATGTTACACCTACCTCCATTATTTACAGATTGTTGAATACGGATTCAGCATATGAAACTGTTATTAATTTATAGAAGAACAGTGTACATTAATTAACGTGAATAGTCATTATAATCTCCCCAGGTTACACCTACCTCCATTATTTACAGATTGTCGTATACGGGTTCAGAATATGGAACTGTTATTAATTTATATCGGATATAGTCAACACCCCCGTCCCCCATGTCATACCTACCTCTCCATTCTTATATAGTATATAAGAATTATAAACTAACACTGGTGATACTGAATTACCAACATAGATGAAACCCTAATCCGTCTTTAAGTTCTACAGTGAAGTGACGATCTAGCTAAAAATGTTCTGATTAGGACGAAAAATGAAAGTTTATATACTCCAGTTATCACAAAAGATTAAACTTTCGTAACTACAAGAAATTACAGGTATAAATTTTGAAAAGCATTTGAGTAATTTGCCTAGACTGGCCAAATTACAAGAGGCAAATCCTATTTATTCTTCGAGAAACTTATAAATCACAGACTATTACATAAAACACAGCTTGAAGTTTAATGGCAGAGACGTAGCCATGGATCCATCTCTTGCACTTGGACAAAAATAACGTTTGGAAGCATAGCTGATTTTGTAATGCTTGATGCGCTGGTCAATGTTATGATAACTAGCAACTGTTTGATATCTCTTTGGTGATCCTGAACGCTTTGGCACAGGTGGAATCATAGCTGGTCGTGGTGCTTCGGGAATCAGTTTTGATGGAGTCTTTGGTGATCCGACTTGTAGAGGGAGATATATTGCCTTATGAATGTCTTGAAGCATTTCTGTGTTTGAGTCGTATCGATTGCTTGAATCAAAGAACATTTGAAATGTTTTCAAACATGATAAATGCAGATGCCTGCATTGTTTTGGTAAATCATTAATTCTATCCGTTAGAGCTTCCTCGAGAAACTCTCTCTTCTTCTCATCGAGTATTTCTCTCACATATGCTATTGAATCTTCAATGTCTGCCTCTGGATTCTCTTTCATGTGTAGTAAAACGAAGTTTGTTTTTCCTTCCTTTGCTTCCTTCTGTAATCAATTAAACAACACATGAAAAATCCAAACTTCAAGAATTCGCTATGCTTGAGGAAAAATATGATAGAAGTTACCTCATAACTTTGTATATCATTCAACAAACGAGGAATGATCATGGTGAGTCTGGTGATGGTTTCATGTTGGGTGGGATTTAGTGGTGAACTTTGTTTCAAGAAACATGAAGCTGGAAGAACCAAAGTGTGTGTAGCAATAGACGTCATGCCAGTTTTAAGGTACTCTTCCGAGGATGGTATGAATCCACTTCGGCTCCACTTAGCTTCGGTAAACCAAGCATTGAATGTTTCATACCACTTCATTATGCGAAGAAGCAAAATTTGTCAACATTAATGCACCTTCAAGGTAAGAATGCATAGAGGCATGTACAAAAATGAATCACCAGCCAAAATTAAGTTCTGAAAGCTCACTATAAATCGAAGGCGGTTTGTAATATCATCACTTCCATGTTTCTGAAAGTATTCTGCTGACATATTTCTTACAAGATCATCAAGAACATCAAAGATAATCCTACTAGGGCCAGTCAAGCCTTTAGCTTCCCATCTGTTACATTTCATCAAGAACAAAACAAAATGCAGGATATGAGATTCTTTTCGGATTTTTGTTTATATGATGCTGATAATTAAGCACGATTAAGTACCTCTGAATTGCATCCGTGAGTTTTTCCAGTTCATCTATAGAGCCTTCCATATCATAAAAATCATCAGCCACTGTGATAATTATTGCACTCTTTGCAACTAGCATTCGTAGATCAGAATCATGAGGAAGTGAAGTACTTGCTGCAACAGCAAAGTAACAATATGTAGTTTTCTCTCGACCAAATCCCATATCTGCAAGACCCCAACTTTTAGCCCACCTGTCGCAGAAAAAAAAAAAACTTTATCAGACAAGCATGCGGCACGTCAGGACAAGATGTCAAGTTCTGTAAAAATTTTAATAGTTACCTTTTCAGCTCCTCCAACTCATTCCTGTAAACAGACTGCCGAAACTCGTAAAATTTTCTTGCAAGTAGCAGTAGCTTGTCGTTTTGCAGGCTAGAGAACCTGAGATAAAAAATCTCATAAGCTGTTAGATGTCATTATTGGAGTTCCATCCTTCATTCAAGGTCCTTTCGTGTGATAGTGAGTACGGATTTTGAAAGGAGTACCTATGGAAGGAGGCTTTTCCCATCCATAAAGCAGTGTTATTCTTTTCTTCAATCCAGAGCCTGTGCTCTAGGTGGTCCAGTCGTGCCAGCCAAGGAAACCTTAACTCATGCTTGATCTGTTTGATACATCGTTGCATGGATGCAAGAAAAGAAACATATGTCAGAAATGGAGAATTGACAAGTTATCATTTCTACAAATCGTACAGTTTCTTCCTTTCTTTTTTTCCCCTTGTTATTATGGCTGCGTATGGATGCTGTTGGGGTTTATAAGTATGCATGGAGTTTGGAAATATTGTGAAGTTGAATTTGTGAAAATTATTTTTTCTAGTTTTTAAGAATTTTTTAACGAGGTTTTTACTCTTCTCCTGTCGTTTCCCTGTCTTTTTCAACAGCGTGATGGTGAATTAATTACCATATTATGAAAATTTGGGATTGGAAAGTCGTTATCGTCTTTGGCTTCGGTGGTTCTGCATTTTTCAAGTATCTTCCTTGAAAATGATTTAGCCTCCTCAAGCTCGTAGTCCCCTGGAAACATAAGATGGGTTGCTTTGTGAACATTTAGCATTACACTTAAGAAGAATTCATAATTCTTTTGGATATGATCTAGAATCTCTTCATCATGTAAAAACCAGCAGAAGATCCCTGAAAATACAAGAATCGACGAAACAAAAATGAAAATTGTTATCAAGTTTATTAATCACATTGTCTAACTCGTTATAAATTTTGAAGTAATAACAGATTAAGCAAGAGTCATACATGGTGATACGTTATATCCATGCATCCGCAGAAGCCAAAATGCCAAAGAGTCTTTATATAGCTTTTGTTCTAGTGAATTGACTGGTTTTCCCCATGATTCTTGATTCATGTAATTCCTGATACAAATCAAAAGGATAATTAAGTGAAGGTAATGTAAGCAATCATGCAACATCTTAATTCATCTCCAAAATAAAACATCGAAGAAGGGAAAAAGTTCATAAAATTTACGTGGTTTGTAAGGACATAATTCATGTATATGTATGGAGTCGGCTGCTTATTTTTCATTTCAAAAATTCAACATCACATTAGAATTACCTGTAAACTTCTTCCAGTATTTCTTCAATCTCTTGTTTAAAATGGTCTGCCAATCCAAGCTTTTGTAATTGGTTGACCATGCTAAGCTTTATCAGCTGTTCATCTATGGGGTAAGATGGTGGAACTGTTTCACAAGAAACTTTTACTCAGTAAAAACAATAAAAGAAAACGAACACCATTTATAGAATATTTCCTATATCAGGTGTTCTTGTTTAAAGTTTATGAGAAAGAAATAAAACTCTAACCTCCGTTAGGATATGCTTGGACTAGAGATTGCAAGTAAGCTAAGCAGTCTTTGTTTCCAGTTGCCATGAAAGCTCTCGCTGTAGCAGAAGGGGATTGGAACAGGGAACCATCCTTGCTCAAATTCTCAACCACATGCTGGTGTTCAATATTGTATAGAGGCAAGGCTTCAAGATAAGATAATAATGGAGGATAATGGTGCTTGTCGACAAGTTTCTCCCTGTGAAATTGAGATATGGAGTTTACCATAATATATGTTAGGTTCCATTGCTTTCACACCAAAACGAGAAAACTGGTAAAATTCAGTTATAAAAGAGTGACTGTCTACCTTTCAAGAATTTCCTGCCTTTTATAGAACACGTCCATGACTGCGCCCTTTAACTGGTCAGGAAAGATAATCTCCAGCCCATTTCTATGAGCAAGCTCAAGCATTGCAGGACAAATAATAGCAAACCAGCGGGGACACGAATTATATATCTCACTAACAAGGTACTTAGCATTAGCCTGGATGAAATGCATGCCTGAGAGACATAAATCCAAGTATAGCTAGTTAATTAATTAAGAGGGTGATTCATGGCTGATCTACAAGTAAATTAATACATTTAACGAATAATTACCCTTGTTAATCATTATTTGGCCAACGTTCCATCTCTTGAGAGCAATCATGCAAGCAATGGTTGCAGGAAGGCATTCAATAGTAGGCATGCCATGGCCATCACACTGCCCCCAAAACCCGTCTTCTTTCTGGTTGGTAAGTACCCAATTCAAGCAGGTCTTGAACATGGGTTGCAAAGGGTCAGAATCGGTAGGAACCATGGCTAGCCATGCAGTGTCATAAGCAGAAGCGGTTATTAGGGTATGAGGGTCAGTGTCGAGGAACACATGTTCCTTAACTTCTTCAACTAAAGCTTTAACGGAAGAGAGTGAAGGGTCCATCTTTCTATTTCTTATTTCTGTTTCAAGGAAAGGAAAAATGCAATGATACTTGAGTTGAGTAGAGGTGAGTTTTCAACGTAAAATGGTATCACTTATATAGGGCTTGCTGAGGCAACACACGTGTATCAGTCATAGCCGACGACACGCGGAACATGTGCTATCTTCCCATTTTTTTGGGTCCTTACCCCGTTTTACTGTTAATTTGTAAAAAAAGTTCAATTATTTTGATAAAACAGTGAAATCTTTTATAATGGTTATAGTTAATGATTTACATGTAAGCTACCTTGCAAAAATTATATTATTTAACCAATCAAAAAAAAAATATATATATATATATAAAGTTGAATGTTGAGATGTTCACGTCATATATAGATCTTTCCTGTTTTTTAATAAATATTATCAATTAATTGCTTATTGAATTGTAATTTTTGATATTTCTTTAATATTTATGTTTTATTTCTCTTTATACCCTATATATGATAAAATTATATTTTATACTCTTTTATATTATCTCTTTCTATTTAGTGAAGACTTTTCATTTTTTATAGTTAACTACTTTAATATTAAATTATGATCTTTCATGTTCTTCTTAAGTTGATGTTAATAAAAATTATTTATTCATTATTTAAAAATTGATAGAATAAAAAAGTGAAAAAAAAGATACTTAAATATTTATCAATTAGTAATTATTTAGATTTTATTTAATTTTTTATACATAAATTTTATTTTTTATTTGTAAATTTTGATGATGTTTTTATTGGTATTGATTTTTTATCATTTATTTTTATGATTAATTATATTTTTTCAATATATGTGTTATTTTTTGAAGAATTTAATTATGTAAATAAAAGAGAGAATTTAGATTAGAAATAATTAATTTATTTTTAATATTTTTAATATGTATTATATATTACTTGATTATACCATTTTTAATTTTTTAGTTTTTAAAATTTTTAAATAATTTTCTATTACTTGCAATAAGATTTAAGAAAACGTATAAAAAATAATAAAAAATAACAATAAGATTTAAGAAAATGTATAAAATATAATAAAAAAATAACAATGAAAGTTATTAAAATGAAGTATGTAAAAATTTTTATATTCGTAATAATTATGTTTAAATAAAATATATTAATATTAAATTATCAATATAATTAGTTTTTTCATTTTCTATAATCAATATTATAAATATGATTTTATTATTTTTTATACCTGTAATATATAATTCTTTTATTATTTTCTATAATCAATATTATGAATATGATTTTATTATTTTTCACACCTGTAACATATAATTCTTTTATTTTCATAAATTCTTTCATATTTTATAATAAATGTTACAAATATGATTTTGTTATTTTTCATACCCTTTTGATATACTTTCTCTTCATTTTATTATATAATAAATGATTATAATTATTTTAAAATAAAATACATCAATATGAAATTATGATCAATTATAATTAATTGACCTCATATATATAAGTGAAATATGATATTTGATATTTTAATTTATTTCAGAATATTACATTTTTATTTTATGTATTTTTTATATTGTTTATTTTAACATATTAGAGTATTAAATTATAATTTTGTTGCATATAAAATCTTTAAATATAAAAAATAATTTTAAATTAATAAGTTTATATATAATTATAAAAAAATGAAATCTCAAAAAAAGTTTTAAAATTTTTTAAAAAATATAATAATATATTTCATTAAAATTTATGGGTTAGACAAGTTTTTCCCTGGTTAATATATATAACTTATTAAATATTAGTTCATGAACACTTTTCGAGGACGTGGCAAAGGGCAATAAGAAGACATCTTATATATTAATAATTTTTTATTTAAAATATCAAAACAAAATAATCACAATAAATAAATGAAAGCATGTTTTAATAAAATAATATATGAATATATGATTTTATATGATGTTGATTGAAATAGTTAAAATGAATAATTAAAGTATTTGTTTTGGTTAAATATTGTTGAAAATATTAAATAAGAATTAATATAAAAGAGAAAAAAGAATGGACAAGAAGAGTCAAAAGTAGAAATCATTTTCACTTGTATGGTTGAATTAAATTGATGGGAAAGGCAGTCTAGCCTAATACATGCGCAGAAGCAGTTAATTAGATGAGAATGATATAATCCAATGCAAGAAAATCCCTGCAAGCTTGGCGTGTTTCATATTGTTTTGACATCTTAGGTTTGGTTGTGGAGAAGCAGAAGCAGAAGCCAATGGCGATCCACCAATCTTGCTCGTACGTATGAACCTTAAATTACAAGGCAAAGCGACCCCATTTCACGTGGCACTTCTGTCCAGTAATCCGTAAACTTGAATTCAGAGTCAAACTAACCATAAACTGGGGCATGGGACCTGTTCGAATTAGCAAGCTGCCTGTTCGGAAATACGATATGATGCCACCTGCTTGGACCCAACCTCTCCATCAGGATCCGTCTACTCAATTTTTTATTTATTGCACCAGTTTGATTATTAAATTTTCTATCAAAATCAAAATTTTTAATATAAATTTTTATAATTAAATTGATTTAAATAAATATAAATATAAATTAAAATTAATATACGAGAAACATTAGTTTTTCTAAATTTATATTAACAAGAATTCTGCATTTTTGTTTTATGGAAGTTGAACATTAAGTAATTACATTTCTTTAGGGTTCATTTAGATGGATGAATCTATAAATTTTATAAATTATATTTTAGATAATTTGTATATAAAATTTAAATTTATAATTTTTAAAATTAATGAAAATTCAAAATTCTTTGTTTATTTAAAAATATAAATAAAAAATTTAAAAAATTCATCTCTCATACAGAAATTCAAAATTCTATATATTAAGATGATGAAATTTATATATATGGGTCAATTAAACATTTCATAAATTGGTTAAATTTTTTAATAATTAAAAAATAAAATATTATAAATTTTATTAATGTTGTAATTACCTGCTCCACAGTGCAGGCAAGTTTCATGCCAATTTAAAACACTCTTTCTCGACAGAAAATTAAATGGAATAAAACTTTGATTTTGCTTCTGAGAATCTCAATTCAAAAACATTTTCAACTTTAATATTAGCTCTGACCATGGCTGCTATATATGTGATATGGGAGAAGTGGTAATTGCTTGGTTTGGTTGTTGATCAATTCTAGACCACACACCCAATAAATTTGGTCTGTTGTTGCTGAGTTGAACCAATAATATTCCGTCTTCGTTTCCTGATCAAGACCAAACATCAAATATCGTGAATTATGAGGAGAACCAAGTGGGTGGCTTGTGCACGTAACATCAATGAAATGCTGACAATTTTGGAAAAATCCCCATGGTTATATGTGTTTTATCATTTTCTCGGATTGTGACCGATAAACCATTCTGCATTTGCTATTATGTTCATCGTATAACATCATCTCTTTTTTCTGAATAAATGCCATTTCATATATAAATTATTTGATGGAAATGGTCCGCTATAATAACCAACAATATATTCAAATAGTTTGAAATCAAATCATGAAATATTAAGCAAAAATAAATAAATAACATATCATAATCATTTTTCATCTTAATTGATAATTATCATTAATAATATCCATATCTTCCTTCACTCTTTATTTTATCCTATTTGATCCGAGTCTTCCCTTCAAAGAAACATTTATGAGTTAATTATAGATATTTTCTAAGTCCTTTGTGGGTTCATGTTCACATGTATCGACATTGAATATGGGTTTTAATGATTTTATGCATGTAAAACGACGCAGTAGGGGGAGGCCTAGCCATGATTTCTCAATTGGTCAACTCTTAATGCTTGAAACATGGTCCGTTTTCTCAAAAAGAAAAATTTACGCACGAGGCTGCAAGGAATACTAGGCTTGTCTATCACATGTGACCTCAAAATAATAGATCAATGTTTTTTAAAATTGATGATTATCATAACTTAAAAAGTAATTAATTGTATATTAACATAATTTCAGTTGATTTATATATCATTCTCCGTTAAGTTTCCCCAAATAGAACATTCATCGTAAAGCTTTTTTGTACCTTCGAAAGACATCCTCCTAGGATTGGTGTCTGATTCACGTTTCCGACAAAGGATCCACGTTTTTCATTTCATGAACAAAACAAACGCCACCACCAACTTAGGAGTTTATTCCATTGAATTAATTATCATTACAATCGTATGTCTAAATAAAAACTACTTTTATTTAATTCTGATTTTATTATAATAAAATTGTGATTGAAAAAGATCAAATTTATATGAAATTTGACATTTTTTTATGATATATTAAGTGGGTATTTTTCTCAGATCTTATTTATTTAATGTGAACAAATATTTTCACAAGTTTATATTACATATATTAACAAGTAACCTGATAAATTTATTTATTTATATAGTTTCAGCATCCATTGCTTGAAGCTCTGTCTGAAAAAGGTTAATAGATTATGGGGATAGAAGCCGACATCTTATCTACTTCGCATCTTCGCACAAGCAGATTACAAAAATCTCCGCCTCATCTTCTTTGTTATCTTCGACCATCAACTTTATAAATAAACGGAAAATGGCATTGCCCTGAAACAACAAAACCCACCACAGAAGAGAAAATTACTTGAATCAAAACCAGTTTTTGATGGATAAAAAACCAAGAACGAGCTTTCATGAGACAAAAAGAAAGGATACTGTCTGGATTTTGTTTACAAATTACTGAATTGTTTTATTTTTATGATTTTTAAAAAATGTATAATTTTAAAAAAACCATTAATTATATTTAAATTGCAGGAATTGGTGTCCTTCTGTATCGATGCAAAATGTTCGTGCAAATAAATAATACATTCATGGAAAACAAGCGACAGAAACAGTTGGCAAGAACACTTGGAAAATGGCTTCTCATTTGTCACTTTTTTAATGGACCCTATCATGGGACAATGACATATACATAGATATTCAATATTCTGATTTGTTTTTTAAACAAATTTTTGTATGATGCATTATTATAAATTTATTAATAATATGTATTAATTTTTATTAAATATCAAATATTTATCAATAATTATTATTAATATATTGATAATTACATATTAATTGATAACTGAAGAAATGATTAAGACAATGGAGGAGGAAGATGAATGTATCATCTGTGAAGGAAATGTATCAGAGAAACCAGAGAAATCGATAAGAGAGAACGAGTCTCGGGTGAATGAAAGAGGCAGAGGCGGCAGCAGCAGAAAAAACGTGGGAGGTTAGCAGTCTGCTAGTGACAGAGTGACAGACACGTGATAGAGGGAGAGGCAAACCCTAGATTGGAAACTGAAGGGGTGCTCAGCAATACGTTGCCGTTTGCTTTGGTTGAAACTGAAGGGTTGTGTAATACGCAGCCGTTTAACTACCACCGCTCCGCCTAAGGCCTTAAGAGGCGCATTTCATTGGAAAGAGTAGAGCCCAAGTTACTTAGCAAATATACATTATATATACGTGTATTAAAACCTCATAATAATATAATAACTATGATTTTCTCATTTTAAATCATAGTTTTACAATAATCATGATTTTTACCTATATTTTCCCCCTTAATATAATGTCCTTTTAAGCATTGTTTTCATGTTTTTTCCTTCAAACATAAGCATATAATATAGTATTTCATGCATTATCCATATTCTCATGCATCATATTCATATATTATATACTTAGCATAATTTCATACATTTTCATACATATTTTGCATAATTTTCATAATATTTCATATAATCTAGGAATTAACTTTATTTAGATGGATTTAACATGCATTTGGTAAGTTTATTAGGTACTATTTTGTAGTTGAATCATAGTTTTAGGTATTAGAAGTTTA